>CAMZMU010000054.1:48469821-48594888 GCA_947311845.1 Poa pratensis
TGGCGGCGGAGCTCTGGAGTGTTTCGGGGAAAAGCGTCGATCCTCCTTGGGTTTTTAGTCAAGTGGATTAAGTAGTCGAAAGGGGGTCGCGAGGTGGTGTCCGAGGCGGCCACACCACCCCCCGGCGCGGCCCACCTCTGGCCGCGCGGGCCCATGGTGTGGGCCCCTGTGGCCCGCCTCCGTCTCGTCTTCTGGCTCCGTGTGTCTTCTGGAAAAATAGGAACTCTAGGATATTTTTCGGGAATTTTCCCGAAACTTGACTTTCTGCACAAAAACAAGACACCAGGGCAATTCTGCTGAAAACACGTTAGTCCATGTTAGTTGCACTCAAAACACACAAATTAGAGGTAAAATAACAGCAAAAGTGTTCGGGAAATAGATACGTTTTAGACGTATCAACTCCCCCCAAGCTTAGCTTATTGCTTGTCCTCAACAATTCAGTTAACAACTGAGCGCGATAAAAGAAACTTTTATGAACACATTTGCTTCATATGATGTATACATTCTCACTATATGATCAAGTACTTAGGCAATTCATAATAAGAAAAATGCAGATAATGCCACCTAGTAGCTATGTGAACTATGAAAAGATACCAACACACTAAGAATAAATAACATGAAATAAATCTATCTGCAGGATTGCAATGTTCATAATAAGATATAATAAAGTGGTATCTCGCTTGCCTTTATTTGTAGAGCAAAACATAAATGCCAAGGCACCTATGAAGTTCAAGTGAAGACTAGAAGTAAAGATATCAAAGATAAAAGCATCAAAGTTATACCACAGTTAACCGCATTCTGGGACAAGCACATTACACTAAGAATGACAGTTATGCTCTCGAGAAGGTGCTCAAAAAAGGATGGTGACTCAACATAAAAATAAAAGATTGGCCCTTCGCAGAGGGAAGCAGGGATTAACATGTGCTAGAGCTTTTTATTTATAAAACAGAAGTAAAAATATGTTTTGGGAGGTGGTTGTTCCTGTCAACGAATGGCAATAGAGTTTTTGTTATCTTCCATACTAAACAAGTTGAGAGCGGTTCCGAGTTATTGATATTAGGCATTTATAGCAGCTCTTTTATATAGTATGACACTCCTCCCAACCTTTGCTTTTCACAAACCATGGCTAACCGAATCCTCGGGTGCCTGCCAACAATCACATACCATGGAGGAGTGCCTATTTTTTAATTTTAAATTTTGGATGTTATAATGGTCTAACCAGTTCTTTGCAAAATTAGTGACGAGCAGATGAAGCATGCAAGTCGGTGAACTTAATTTAGTATGGAAGAGGTAGCACATGAAAATTTACTTGGAATGGTTCGAAATAACATGTATAGGAGTTTTTGGTGGACTCTTTGGGATAACTTGGTTTTTAAGGATTTGAAAGCACGAGCAGCATTCCCGCTCAGTACAAGTGAAGGCTAGCAATAGACTGGGAAGCGACAATCAAGAGAGCAATAACCGTCATAATCATACTTGCGACAGAATAAAATTAACAGAGGCATAAAAGTGGTACTAGAACTCTGAGGCAAAGTAAATCATCAAGGCTTAATTGAATTTTTTTTTTTAGTCATGAGCATGCGTGAGCATGTGCCAAGTCAATTCAAATGAATCATTCAGAGGAGGATACCACCATGTCATACCCTTTTATGAATAGAACAATGCAAGCAAATATCTATATGACATGTTATCTACTATTAGTAAATTGGAACTGATCATAGGAAAACATGAACTACTAAGCATCCATTAAATAACATAGTCCTCACACAAACCAGCTAAGCATGTCCATATACGTGAGTATATGTACAAAAATGAAAACAAATAGAGTTCATACCAGCCTCTCACCACAACTCGAGTTGCCATAAATAGTCATTATTACTTTTCACTTGTGTGGCTTGAATGATATGAAATGATAACCAAGCTCCAACGGAGTCACGGAAGACAGTTGAACTCTGCAACAACTATACAAAACCGAAGAAGAACAACAAATATTTTTGGGTTTTCGATTTAAAACAAGCAAAGAAAGGAGCAAACAAATAAAGCAAAATCTTTTTGATTTTTGAATACTAAACCGAAACTAAAAAGATAAAGCAAACCAACACTAAAAGGTAAACAAGAGAAATAACAGAAATATTTTTGGTCTTTTTGGGTTTTGGAAAATAAAATCAAAACAATAAACAACAATGAAAAAGAAAGAAAATGAAACATGGATATACAAAGTATCGACCGAATATGATATAAAAGTGAGTGAGATGCCGGTATACCTCCCCCCAAGCTTAGGTTTTTGGCCTAAGTGGAGATCAATCATCGGCATGGGTGTGCGCTCCACCCTGGTGAATCATACCTAGCATGATCGTAATCAGGCTCCCATGAAGAAGAAGGGGCAGAAGTCCCATAATCAAAGTGCTGGTACGGGAAGCCCGCAGTGTCGGAAGGTTGAGTGAAATCCCCATCGGGCTCCTCTCCATCATCCTCTGGGTGAGGGCCGTGCTCCTCTAAGTATGCCTCAAGATCATCCTCAGAGAGTGACCACCTTTCCCTGGCATCAAGGTTAAACAAAAGAGGTGCAGGCAAACAAACTAATCGTTCGGACTTAATTAATCTCCACATGCGTTTCTGGAAAAAGGTTATTTCGTAGATTAAGTTATTCAAGGTAGCCCAATTAGAAACAAATTTATGACTTATCATGGAGTTAATATCAAGCCTTTCTATAGAAAACTGAATGACTAAATGATGCGGCCCTACACCATGCATAGCTAATAAACGAGAAGCAATGAGACCTCCACAGATCCCCCTCTCTCGTGGTTAGCGGAAAGACGGAAAGCTATCAAAGCACCTAAATTATAAGTTTTATTATCCTTAAGTGCAGCAGCCAGAAAAGCTAAATGGTAGTTAGAAATGTTACTAGTGTTTTCCCTAGCAAGAACACTAGTGGCAAGATAATAAGTAAAATATCTAATGGCTGGGAGTTGAATGTTCCTTATCTTGCCATGCTGCGCCGTCAGCTACGTATATGTTATTTGGAGTCAAATAAAAACATGTGCTTCCTGTAAAAAAATAATTTAGGTAATAGCACGGGCATAAAAACACCCCTTGCTGGTTATCCCTGATTGTAACTTTTGTATAAGCATGATACATCTTTGGGTAAATATTGCGACTTCACAAACTCGAATTATATTTTCTCTCTTTACCTTATGATCCATGGAGTATCTTCTTCATTTGTTGTAATTTAGAGAGGTTTTAAAGATGAGTACATTAAGTGATTTATTTATGATGACATTTCCTTATCCTTTTCTTGGTATGTCAGCCGATGGCCATATATGAAGACTACTGGAAATAATTTCTTGAGTGGGTTGTCAACCTTGAATAATTTCTTTGTAAGGTATTTTGATCTGAGCATGTTAGTCTCTATATTGAAGTCTTTTATCTTAATCACACATATACTCTCTAGCAGATAGTGGAAAGTACATTGGGCACTGGTTTGTTCGAGTTTGTCGCCTGCGCCACTTGTTTCCTGCCTTTTCACATCCGCCGACTATGTTCGTTGGAGAAGGATTTCCAGGATTGTCTTCACCCTACCTTGTGAGAACCAACTAGGTGAAAAAGAAGGTGTGTGATGTGTTACTCCGCTCGCTGGACTAGGTAATAATACTCCCTCGCTTGCTGATCTCGAGCTAATTGATTGTTTTACTTCACATAATGTGTGCAGGTCTCACAAAGAAGAAAATATTCTAGCGGAGGTGTTTGGTCAAGACGACGACGAAGGTGATTTCTCTATTTTGTGAATACAAACATGCTTAATCCTATATATTGATGCTATTATCTTTGTCTGTCGTGATTAAACTAAATGAGAGCGTTGATCATCTTTGCCTGTTGAGACCAGTGGTGATGCTGGTGGTCACTGGAACCATCTCATTAGTGTGGTTTTGGTACTCGGTGAATAATTATGTTGTGTTAACAAGGTACCCGGAATATTTGTTCTGAGCTACATGTGCGGGAATATATGATCGAATATCATGCTTTCCACAGGTAATTCTGGTAGTTTTCTTCTATTCTGAAACTAATGAAAACATTGTCTCTGTGACTGAACGCTGCCCATTATATTGTCTTTTATAGTTTTTTCGATTTTGCTCAGTTTTATCTTGTTTGCTATCGCCGCATCTCAGTCACTGCTTCATCTAAGTATATCCATCGATTTGAGATGTGAAAGTCCCTGTAAACTGAGTTGTTTTACACAATGGATGTACTTTGCTGCACTATGAATAACCCTATATATCGATGGAAGGCACTGTGTATAAGGATTAAGTCTAGAGCATCAGGAAAGCTTCACTCGTGGTGGCAGCACCGCAGCAGCCCGGCTCATCCCGTGAAGAATCAGGACACGCAACTGCATGTTTTGAACATATGATTTTTATGAAGCATCCAACTGTTTTGAAGGCAAATAGATAATGCTCTGGTTTTACTAGGTTAGTGTGCCTCTGTATTTTATTCAGTTGGAACATGGAAGTGGTTTATTGGTGCTTCATCTCATCATCTGGCACACTAAAAGCTGAACCTTCTGATGAGAAACATGGTCAACCAATATGCACTCAGTTTTGGCAGAAAACATAGTTTTAATGTCCTATGAAAAAGCCAAAATTCTCCTTTCTGTCACTCTTCTATTTGTTCTCTTGATATCAGTGCATTTGAAACTTCTGAGGCATTGAAAATGCAGTAGAGTGATAATACTTCCAAAGTTATGCAGTGTGTTGATCTGATCGACCTATCTTGCAGGATCCTCAAGCAGTTGCGGTTAACTAGAACCTCAAGCAGTTGTGGTTACCTGGAACCTCAAGCAGTTGCGGTAAACTGGGAGTACTAGAGGATACATATTGCCAAAGTTCTGAAGGTAACCTACATTTCCCTGCTTTGGTTTGGATACTTGTTTGCTGGCTGTGATATGTGTCCACAATGAAAATTCTTTTGCATGTCACTTGCTAATCTACCCTTTGGAAACAGTTGTGAAGTACTTGCTTCTTTACCATGTGCCCTTGAGTCCGATAATCTGAATTTTCTTTTAAACAAATGCCACTCAGAAGGATTGGATAACTGCGTGTATATCTTAATTTGGAATTACCCATGCAGAAAGAAGATGAGACCAACAACAGGAAGCAAAGGGGCAATGGAAGAACAAATGGTCTCTGGTTTCCAAGTTATAATGTGTTGTGTTGCTTCAGTTTGCCTCTAATAGACTATTTAGGAACCTATTATGACCCGTTATCAAATTCATCAGTACTTTGTGATTGCCTGTGTTACGAGTACCCTGTACCGATTATAGCTCATCCGACGTTGGAGCTTGGGTTTTCTGTCCATGGATCTTGCATTGCATCGGCTTGACTTTACAGTGGTAGGTGAGTCCTGAAAATTAGACACAGTTTAGAACCTCTCTTTGTGTAAGATTAAGTTCATTTGGTTGGAAAATAAGTAGTTTTTGCTCTCACATAG
Source organism: Poa pratensis (assembly GCA_947311845.1). Classification (NCBI taxonomy): domain Eukaryota; kingdom Viridiplantae; phylum Streptophyta; class Magnoliopsida; order Poales; family Poaceae; genus Poa; species Poa pratensis. The sequence goes on from CAMZMU010000054.1 coordinate 48,475,306, forward strand.
TTATGTATCAACATGCTTCTTTGTGTTCAGCATTCATATTTGCTCTCTGCTGTCGTTTCTTGTAGTACAGCTATTTAAAAATAGCGTTCCTTTGCACTACTATTTACTTCAGAAATTCAGCAACTCTTGTATATTCTCATTACTGAATTATATATTATCCTTCACTCACCTCTGTTATAAACCTATAGCACTCGCCGATGGCGATGAACAAACAGAACAGCCAGCTATGCAGGTGGTCAAATTTTCTAGCAAGAAGATACTAAATTTAGTGCTAGACAAACTTGACCTTCCAAGAGCAAAGTATAAATTTTATCCAGCTGCACATCATCAGGTTTATGCCACTATCGAATTCTATATTTCAACCCATAGGGCTGAGGATCCGCTTCAATGTGTGCTGACGGAAGGTGTTCTTTCCACCAATACTGAAATAGCAGAAGCATCTTTTGCCTTTGAAGGAATACGGTACATGGAGAACTGGGAAAACATGGTAATAGAAGACCTGAAGTTCAGTCAACTGAAGTATGTAGAAGCGCAGAACAGAGATCTACAAGCGAAGCTAAAGACAGCAGAAGAAAATAACCTAAGGAAACGTGAAGGTTTGCTTCTAGCTCTGTAGGCCATGGCAGCAGTATCTCACCGAATGTACGAGCTCACCGATAAGTATCGTTCTGTGGGGGGGGGAGGTGATACAGACAGGAAAAGACCACACTTGAGCTATTTGACAAAGTAACTTTTGATCTTCAGCGATCAAGCGGCCATCTGACCAAGTTCCTGTAAATCATATGTCAGTCCACTTGCCACTGTCTGGAGTTCAATAGTAATGGCTATAATCACTTTTGCAAAATTAGGTGTTCTGTTAGCAACTGGCTTATATGTATATTCAGATGCACATGATTTAGGATGCAGTAATGTAATATAACTACTAATATTAAGTTATTAGCTACTGTTTGCATGCACGATGTTTAGTCTTCTCTACAAGGAAATGCATTCAGATTGCGAGATCTTTAATTACAACTCTGATGGGTTTCATATGGATTAGTACGACTCTGAATATGGATTTTATTAGTAAAATTAGCCTATGTCACCTACATGCTATATTTTTCATGTGGTTTGAACTTCCTACTTCAGCTTAAATTGTGATACGCCGTGCGACAGCTGTGCTATACATCTACGTGGACAGCCGTTGTGTGCTTATATTCAGTTATCCAACCACCATGTAATCAATACTTATACAAGCCCACGACCAGATACCAGCCAGAACATCCGTTGCCGTTCAACATGGCTAGAGATAAGATCACATGATACGAGAAGATGACAGAAGCGCGGTATGTTGAGCTCAGGCGAGAACCGTGCGAGCAAAGCAGGTCCGAAGGACGGTGACGAGGAACTTTCTGATTCAAGCTCTGACGAGGAGGAAGCAGAGATGCCAGGAGAGGGATTAGATGTGGAGGGCTCGGAGGAGTTCCATGACGAGCTATCTCACGCAGCGGACATCACAACTGCTAAGCGTCGAGCTGTGATGAGAGTTTTTTTTAGATAAAAGGCAGTTCTTATTAGAATGCCCAGCTTTAAGTTAATAAAGCTGCCAAGTTCACGGTACAAGACACAACTGCTGTGATGAGAGTTAACACCCCATATGTTCCATCCATGTCGTTGCACGAAGCTAAAGACTACAACACAATTATGGTGGAGGAAGACCGCGAGAAGAATGATCGCCTCGCAAGGAAGGTGGAGAAGCCAAGCCCCGCGAAGAAGCATAGGCTGCTCGACGAGACCAAACCGTCTGGGTCAGACAGGATGGAGAGGTTCCTATTCAGATCGCTAGCAAAGAAATTATCTTCATGTCCGATGAGAAGACTAATCAATGATTCGGACAATAACATGGTTGTTGACCTTACTTTCCTATGAGCTATATATGTTTAATGATTTCTTTCTTCAAGTACTGCACTTTAAAGCATACGATGCTCCTCTGCAGGTTATCTATCGTTGAGTAATTTCTTTATGTTGTCTAATTTCACCAATTTAGAGTCCACTCTTTTTTATAATTCACACAAACAGATTCGACATTTTCAAGTCGGTATCTACATGTTAGGTTTGGAAAAAGTCAGTATCTACATGTAGCCGGGCTTAATGAATGCAGGGAGTTTATTTATTTATTACAAGTATACGATTCATTTTTTATTTATGTTTCATGCAGACAGCTCAAGCATTTTCAGGTCGTAGAGATGCTACTAAGTGCTAACGTATGTGTTATTCCTTATTATAAAAAAATTAGTGTAGTCTAAATCGGGATGATGTGCCGTTATCTACGCTTATTTTTCTTCTTCATCTAAAACATGATCTTGAAACGAGTCTCGCTTTATAAGTTCGGCCAACTATTTCGTCCCATTATTCTATTTTTTCACCAAAAAAAGCATAGAAACAAGAGCTCAAATCATATGGCTGATAAATAGGATGCTAATCTGCAATCCAATAATAACCATAGAAACAGTCCAATTAAATGGTTTCTCCAGTTGAAGACTTAATACGAATTTAAATTACGATTACCACAAATGTTAGTCATACACAAATATATTCAAAACTCATTTGGATTAATAAATTATCGATGGTAGACGCATGGTGTCCACATAAATCGCAAAGACGTACAACAATATACGCAAAATATATAAAAACTTAAGGATATATTACAGTCTTGCTCTCGGGCCCTATACTAACCATACGAATTTCAAACAACTACAACACTATATTTATAATTTATAAAGCTTAAGGCTGCATTACAGTCTTGATTCCGGCATAACAATGTGTATTTCAAACAAAAACAACGCTATATTTAAAATTTATAAAACTTAAGGCTGCACTACAGTTTTGATTTTGTCACCTGTGCCAAGGGCGCAACCAGTCATCTTGCGATCTTGCGGGCATGATGTCATCCTCCAATGATGCTGTTGTATGTGCAGACATCCTTTGTATATAAGGTTAGCCTGATTACTTTTTGTATACGATCTTGCGGGCATGATGTCATCCTCCAATGATGCTGTTTCTATATCATTCTTTTCTTTCGTACGGATCCTCTTTTTTCTGATATAATACCTTTGGTTGCTTCTCTTAAATACATGTATGATATAATGGTTATTTGTTCTTCTCTATGCTGACCAGTTCTTTTCTGTGCAACCCTATCTTAATTAATGGGTGGTTCTTGTGATGAGCTCGGCTCGCGGTTGCCATATCAAGAATTTATCAGTATCTTGGTCTTGGCCGCTATCTCGACGTCAGCGGGGGCTCACGCTTTTGATGTACACCGTTACCTCCTGCAGGTTGTCTGCTGTGCCGTCAGTCTGATGTGATGCCCTTACTACGCATATATGTGCTCTGCCGTAGCATCAACCTGACGCAACATATTGCCAGTGGCACAACCGGTCATTTGAACCGCTTTGTACTTCAGTGATTTGCCACAGCTGACTGAGCAAAAGAAAGAAACAACTTAAAATATGTTTAGACAGTGATATGCAGAATACATGCATAGATGACAACACCTATATTTTTTCAACAATAAGTTTAAGCTTCTTGTTGTGAGGCGGCCTTCAAGGTAGGTCTTCGTGTACTCACGGCTGAAATACTGCATATGTGTAATAAGATAATTAGACAAGTTCATATTCAATTCAATTTTCATTAAGACTAAGAGGAAGTACATATTTTTACCATCTGGCCTTTTCCATCGGCAATGTGTGAATTCAAAATATTGCATATATAGAGTGGTGGCTTTGGTTGATCTTGAGCACAGAATTTTTTTCTCACATGATCTTTGATATAACATATAATTCGACTATTAATATTAAATTTTTGCATACAATCTACACACACCTTCAATTAATTATACACTTTCGTGAACAACTGTGAAATTATGTAGCACACTTAATTTACGTTTCTATAATGATAGCCACTGGAATTTACCGCTTCAAAAACAATTGACCTAAATATATTTAACTTAAGGCGACCCTACAGTTTTGCTTTGGCACCTGCGCCAGTGGCACAACGGGTCATCTAGTTTATAGTAAGACGAGTTAGATTCTCAACAAACCGGATGAACTTCATAGAGTCAGCATTTTGTTAGACTTGTGTTTCTTTCAGTTTGCTTCACCTGACTAATATTTTCTCCTCTTCATGCTAGCGCTAGAGGCCATGCTGAAGAAGCTACGTCTTCCACACCCTCAGTATAAGAGCCGGGTAGCTGAAGGAGGTCAGGTTATAGTGACTGATGGCTTTTACCACTCTCTGCAGCGGCTACAGATCTTACTTGCCACTGAATCGCGACCGTCAAGCTCTTTAGAGATGGCGGAGAATGATGTGAGTGATCCAAGCAATCAAATACATGAAGACGGTCTAGAAGAAAGTAATGAAAGACTTCAACTACACTGAGATGGAAAAGAAGAAAAGGAAAGTGATTTTCTTCACTGATAGTAAGAGAAGGACAAAAAGATTTGACAAAAGAACAAGCAGCTCAGAGAGGTTACCAGGTCATGGGATGAATTCATGAATATCATATGTATATTAGTATGGCTATTAGCCGTGACCTTCCTTTCTGGATTGAAAGGACAGTATACATTCTGAGACCAGAATTTCGGTACCATTTTTGTACTATGTTTACCTTCATGCTTCCCCTTACTCACCTATATAAAGTAATAGGGAATGTGGCGCGGCGTGATGGAACAATGCCGTGAAATAATCGGTTAAAATTGCTGCTGGAGATTACGCCATATGTAGTGTAATATTGTTAGTCCGAAGTTAGTGTAGAAGGCAGCAGTAGTATTTTTCTTGGATAAAAGAGACAAAAGCAGAAAATTACGGACCCTCGGGAAATTACCGTATGATAATTATCACCGACAAATTACGGACAGAAAGTTATGTCGGAATGACTGTCGGAAAATTACGGCTGGAAAGGTGCGTCAAAAATTATCGTCGAAGAGGCTAAAAAGAGCAAATAGAAAAAAACGTAAGAAGAATCTGTCTAGGCAATTTTTTTGTTTGAGACGAAGACGTAGTTAACTACGGGAGGAAAATTTAGTGTAAAAAATTATCGTCGAAGAGGCAAGAAAAAAAAGTATGCACTGTTCATCACCGGTCTGTTCATAAATGGTACTGTTCATCGACGGCACCATTTATCACCGGTACTATTCATCGCGGGTGTTGTTCGGTGTTACTGTTCACCGTTAACTGTTTATCGACGAATTTCGGCCAATCAGGTGCCGCCATGTGGCGAAAATTGTTGTCGAAGATGTTAAAAAGAGGAGCAAGGGGGGGAGAAAAAACTCTCCGTGGCACTGTTCGTGATCTCTTACCATTTGTCGGCATTTTCTGTTCGCACTTTTCGTGGACACTGTTCGGTAGCATTGTTCTTTAGGCGCGGATGTGTTGCGGGGGTGGGGGGGTTAAAAGTAGCCGCATGAATTGTACACAAACAGAGCCCGAAAAGTTGTGTCAAAAATTATCGTCCAATAAGGTAAAAAAAGAAAGGGGGAAAGAAAGAGCAAAAAAAATACCGTTTAAGCGACTTCTTGTTCGGGAGGTAGGCGTATGTAAATGTGGTAGGGAAATTTTAACCAAAAAGGTATGCAAAAAATTACTATCGAAAAGTCTAAAAAAATGTTAGATGGGAGGCAGACGTATGTAAATGCGGTAGGAAAATCTTAGCCCAAAAGGTACGACGAAAAATACTGTCGAAAAGTGTAAAAAAAGGTTTAAAAAGAGCGGAAAAAGTGGACGAACGGCGGACGAAAAGTTGTGTCAAAAATTATTGTCCAATAGGTAAAAAGAAGAAAGGTGGGAAAAAAGGGGAAAAAATACCGTCTAGGCGACTTCTTGTTTAGGAGGTAGTCGTACGTAAATGCGGTAGGAAAATTTTAGCAAAAAAGGTACGATAAAAAGTACCGTCGAAAAGTCTAAAAAAGGTTTTAAAAAGAACTCTGAAAAAAGTCAAAGGAAAAAAGTCTAAAAAGAAGTAAAATAAAGAGAAAAAAGTGGACGAACGGCGGACGAAAAGTTATGTAAAAAATTATCGTTCAATAGGGTAAAAAGAAGAAAGGTGGAAAAAAAGGAAAAAAATACCGTCTAGGCGACTTCTTGTTTGGAAGGTAGTCGTACGTAAATACGGTAGGAAATTTTTAGCCAAAAAAGTATGACAAAAAATACCGTCGAAAAGTCTAAAAAAGGTTTAAAAAGGAACTCTAAAAAAGTCAAAAAAAAAGGGAGGAAAAAAACCAAAAAAAAAAAAAACCGAACCGTTCACGGTGACCGGAACTGTTCACCGGTGACACTATTCATTGATGTTCATCGAAACAGTAACCGGAGGATGAACAGTATCGGGATGTTGTGGGTCGTCGATCGCCGATCGGACGGCCGGGCTCCTCCCAGCGCCATGGCACGGCCGACGTGGACCGTCGATCCGCAATCAGACGGCCATGCTTCCTCCCTGGCGCGTGCACAGCGCGCGTCGCGCGCGCGGACGTGGCTGCCTGGACGGGGGTTGAATCTCACGTATATATGATTCACTATGTTATTACTTATTAGCTAAAACATTTGTGCTTTTCCTGACTTTTTTCAAAACGTTTGTTCATATATGCTTGCTCATATATGCTTGCCTGCCGAGCGCGCGGCAAGCCACACCTTCCTAACTAGTTTGAAGTTAATGTGAGTGTCAACGGAGATGCATACACCTGCGAGTGTGGACAATTTGACCATACTGGTTTGCTTTGGTGCCATGCTTTGTGGGTAAGCCAAAATCTCATCGTGCTTGTGTTATGTGCATGCATTTCTGCAAGGCTTGTGCTTCCATACACCTCCAAGGATGAAGGGGTATCTTGAGTAGAAACACAAGGACGGCTGAGATTTAATCTCAGAAGAGGCCAAGCCAACTCAGTCGGCTCGAGCCGAGCCAAGCCTGAACCAGATCGGAGCCGAACATGGAAGTCTGCAGATCATCTAACCAGGCTGGATCGTGGGACAAAAATAGAGAGAAATATGTGGCTGCCAAGATTCGAACCTGCGTCTCGCACATGAGGCAAAGGAAGCATAACCAGTGGGCTACGTCTAGGATTGTGTTAGTATAGAATCAAAAACTATATTGGCCTATAAGGCCTTAGCCTGATCGTAGGAAAAATAAAAGAAAATACGTAGCCGCCAAGGCTCGAACCTGGCTCTCCCAGGTTAGATAAAGAGAGCAGAGCCACTGGGCTACAACCGTATTTGTGACAGAAATAGAATCCGAGTTTATATAAACATAACGGACAAGGTTAACTGAATTTTAGACGTAAAAAATTCAGACGACACGCGATGGCGACGAAAATCGGTGACGACTAAGAACGAGCGACGTGTGACACGACTAGTACCCACCCGCAGCAGCAGCAGCAGCCGACCAGCTGCAAGTAGGCACCGGCGGCGCTAGCATCACCGGAGACATCGAAGGAGGAGCTGAAGGGCGTGCGGCACCTATGCGAGCGCGGCATTAAGGCCCTCGTCGCCCTCTACGTCCTCCCACCATCCGACTGCCCGGCGCCTGCCGCCGTCCGCGGCATCCCGTCGTTGACCTGGCCTGTCTCCGCTCGACTGTCCCTTCCGAGCCCGTCGCGGAGCTCGCCGGATTAAACTTAATGTGACGATGCATGTGCCATGCACGCAGCTTCTTGTCTACACATTCTTGTCTAACCGCCGGAGCTCGGGCGGGAGCACGGCCATGACGCATGAAGCTTTGGTAACAATGTATTATGCATCTTATTAAATAATATCTGAATTTTCTGTGGAGCTGAGTGTACACAACATAAGTAGTACATGTCCTAACTATAGAAAGAAGATTTCCACCGTTCTTTGACTATGAAATTAAGCATCAAATCATTCAAAATTAATTCTAGAAAATTACCAACATGGAAATGAATATAGATGAACCCATTTTCAACTTGGATAATTATAGCAAGTGATTTTTCTTGACTTGCTTGAAATGGCTATTTTTTTTCTAGTATAGTATGACCAAATTAGGCACATGTACATTTATTTGTGACAAGTTCAACCTATTATTAATTTTTTTCCAACGAATCTTGCCACAACTCATATCCATAGCACATTTGGGATATCTGGACCCACATGCAGCACTCATATCCATCTAAATGTATATTTGTCATCTTTGGGACATGTGGACTCATATGCAATACCCCTATACACTTTGACCTAGCACATTTAGGACATGTGGACCCACATGCCACATTCATACCCATCTAGTTGTATATATACCAGCTCTGTGACATGTGGATCCACATGCAACACTCCTAACTATGTTGCATGTTTTGGGAACCACGTGATAGTTGTAGGCCAACTTGTCCACATGTCACAAGGGTGCTAACGGTAGACCAAGCTGGCGTGATAGGAGTGTTTTCATGTGGGTCAACATGTCGAAAAGGTGATAGATGTATACCTAGATTGCTAGAGTGTTGCGGTGGGACAACATATATCCTAAAAAGTTGTAGGGGCAGACCTATCTCACAAGGAGAATTGCATGTGCGTCCACACATGTCCCGAAGGTGGTAAGCGTAGACCTAGCAGGTCAGATAGGAGTGTTGCATGTGGGTCCACATATCCAAAAGGTGGTAGGGGTAGACGTGTGTGGGTCCACATGTCCAAGGGTGCTAATGGTAGACCAAGATGGCGTGATAGGGGTGTTTTCATATGGGTCCACATGCCCAAAATGTGATAGATATATACCTATATGGCTAGGAGTGTTGCATTGGCACGACATATATCCCAAAGGTTGTAGGGCACACCTACATATCTTGGAGGGAGAATTTCATGTGGGTCCACACATGTCCTGAAGGTGGTAAGGGTAGACCTAACGGGCTTCATCAACACGCATGTGCGGGGGCGTAATCCCGGCTTTTCGTCTACAAGGGTATGTACATCGATCACCTCCATTATAGTATATATGCATAGTAATAGATTCTGGCTAGTATTAAGGTTATCGTTGTTAGGAAATTTTTTGTTTTCTGCCTACGATCCCCTTCACCCCAACCATCCAGGTCTACTGACCTAGCTGGCTAAGAGTGTTGCATGTCGGTCCACATGCCTCAAAGGTGGTAGGAGTGGACCTAAATGGCTGAGAGTGCTGCATATGGGTCCACATGCCCTAGTGATGATAAATGTGTAGCTAGATGGCCAGAAGTGCTCCTACATGTGGGTCCACATGTCCCAATGGTGGCAGGAGTAGACATAGTTGTCAAGGGTCCACATGCAACCAAGGGTGGTAAGGGTAAAACTAGCTATCTAAGTATATATCTATCACCTTTTGAGTATGTGAAACCACATGAAAACACTCCTATCGCGTCAGCTTGGTCTACCCTTAGCACCGTTGGTACATGTGGACCCACACACGTCTACCCCTACCACCTTTGGGATATTTGGACCCACATTCAACACTCCTATCTAGCCCACTAGGTCTACCCTTACCACCTTCGGGACATGTGTGGACCCACATGCAACTCTCTTGTGAGATATGTGTGCCCCTACAACCTTTGAATATATGTCGTCCCACCACAACACTCCTATCCATCTAGGTATAAATCTATCACCTTTTGGGCATGTGGACCCACATGAAAACACTCCTATCACTCCAGCTTGGTCTACCCTTAACACCCTTGGGAGATGTGGACCCACATACGTCTACCCTACCATCTATGGGACATGTGGATCCACATGCAACACTCCTATCTGGCACGCTAGGTCTATCCTTACCACCTTCGGGACATGTGTGGACCCACATTCAACTCTCCTTGCGAGATATATAGATCTGCCCCTACAACCTTTGGGATATATGTCACCCCACCACAACATTCCTAGCCATCTAGTTATACATCTATCACCTCTTGAGTATGTGGACCCACATGAAAACACTCCTATCACGCCCGCTTGGTCTACCCTTAGCACCTAGAACATGTGGACCCACACACGTTTACCCATGCCACCTTTGGGTCACGTGGACCCACATGCAACACTCGTATCTGACCCGCAAAGTCTACCCTTATCACTTTCGGGACATGTGTGGACTCACATATAGCTCTCCTCACGAGATAGGTTTGCATGCCCCTACAACCTTTTGGATATATGTCGTCCCATCACAACACTCCTAGCCATTTAGGTATACATCTATCACCTTTTGGGCATGTGGACCCACGTGAAAACACTTCTATCACGCTAGTTTGTCTCCTCTTAGCACCTTAGGGACATGTGGACCCACAAACCTCTACCCCTACCATCTTTGGGACATGTGGACCCACATGCGACACTCCTATCTGACCCGCTAGGTCTACCGTTACCACCTTCGGACATGTGTGGACCCACATGCAACTCTTCTTGCGAGATAGGTCTTCCCCTACAACTTTTGGGATATATGTCGTCCCACCGCAACACTCCTAGCCATCTAGGTATACATATATCACCTTTTGGTCATGTGGACCCACATGAAACACTACTATCATGCCCGCTTGGTCTACCTTTAGCACCCTTGGGACATGCGGACCCACACACGTATACCACTGCCACCTTTGAGACATGTGGATCCAGATGCAACACTCCTATCTGACCCGCTAGGTCTACCCTTACCACCGTCAGGACATATGTGGACCCACATGCAACTCTCCTTACGAGATAGTTCTACCCTTCAACCTTTTAGATATATGTCATCCCACCACAACACTCCTAGCCATCTAGGTATACATTTATCACCTTTTGGTCGTGTGGACCCACAGGAAAACACTCCTATCACGCCAGTTTCGTCTACCCTTAGCACACTTAGGACATGTGGACCCACACACGTCTAGGGATGAAAACGGAGTGGATACGGACGAAACTGACTGGTGCCACATTTGTTTTCATATTTTTTTACTGAAGCGGAAACAAATACAGAAACCCCGAAAACAAATACGGAAACAAATATTGTCAGAAACAGATATAAACCAAATACGGTGCGGAGACGGAACAGAAAGCAGATCTTTACCGGAATCGAGAGACATCTTAAATAATTAAGGAAAAGGCAAACAAATCAACAAACTTATCAAGTTTCTAAGATGAAATAAAATTATAAAGAGATATCCTGATTATATAATATAGTGTGTCTAAGTTATCAACTTTGGCAACATTAAAAATATCTATTATCGTCCTTGTTCCTAGTATAACACTGAAATAACGACCTGAGTAAGAGATGATATGCGAATACATAGGTCCTAAACATGGTAGCTTCCGATTCTTTTTATTTTTATTCAGTTCTTTAGTTGTATCTAAATATTCTCACTAGAATTTCCGTGTCTATTGGATTTAAAATCACAGGGTAACAAAAAAAACGGAAAGTTCCGTATTACCGGAAACGGAATTTCCGTTTCCACAGTCGTTCGCCGGAATACGCTGTTCCGTTTCCGTTTCCGCATAAAAGTTTCTGTTTCCGTTTTGCAGAATTCCGTTTCCGTTTCCATATTTTCATTCCGTTTCTGTTTTTCCACGAAAAAGTCGAAAAGATTCCATATCGTTTTCATCCCTACACATGTCTACCCTTACCACCTTTGAGAATGTGGACCCACATGCAACACTCCTATCTGGACTGGTAGGTCTTCTCTTACCACCTTTGGGACATGTGTGGACCCACATGCAACTCTCCTTGCGAGATAGGTCTGCCCCTACAACGTTTGAGATATATGTCGTCCCACCGCAACACTTCTACCCATCTAGGTATACATCTATCACCTTTTTAGCATGTGTAACCACATGAAAAGACTCTTATCACGTCCGCTTGGTCTACCCTTAGCACTATTGGGACACATCCGACCAAGAAAATGTCGGCGTCGAGTTTAACCAAGAACATTGTGAAAAGCCAACATCAAGCTTGTCAGAAATAAAAGTACATGTGCCTAATTTAGTCATACTATACTAGGAAAAAATAATAGGTCATTTCGAGCAGGTCAAAAAAATCACTTGCTATAATTATCATTTTTTCATAAAAATGGGTTCATCTATATTTCATATTCATGTTGGTAATTTTCTAAAATTATTTTGAATGATTTGATGCTCAATTTCAGAGTCAAAGAACGGTTGAAATCTTTCTCGCCGCCGCGTACCGTCTGTAGTATGAACATAGTGTAGAAAACGGACCGGCAACCGAACCGATGAGAGTCTCGATTCGTGGTTCACCGATTATACTGTCGGTTCACTTGCTGGTTTTCTATAAATAGAATAGTGCAGAATTATTAGTAGTCTGTGAGAAAATGCAATGAATTTAGTCTCTACGTGTACTTATATGACAGAAACATGCCTTGCAACAGGTGGTTAACCCAGCCGCACTAAACCTCTTCTGGTAGGTCGCAGGTTCGAATCCCGCTCCCTACAAATTATTTTTCGCTTGCATGTAGGATTTGCTGAGTTCGACCGCTCGGCTCAAAAATAGTCGGCTCGGCTTGATATTTCCCAGCCGACCTGAATTGGCTAAAAAAAACTGGACGGTACAGTTATGCGATTGTGAAAATTGGGGGTGTATGGAAGCACAAATCCTGCAAATACTTACTTCTCTTGTTATGAAGGTGATGATAAACTTTGGTGTTCAGGAGATCCCTAAGTATCATATCATGAAGCGGTGGACGAAGGATGCTAGAGATATCTTGCCTGAACACCTTGCGCGCTATCAGAAGGACAGTGCCCCAGCTAGATCTCAAACTTTTCGTCATTCGTCACATCAAACTTTTTGCATACATGAACTACATGATACAACCTATGATACTCCCACTGTGAGTAGCCTTAAGCACAAATCTTAGTAAATATTGGCCCTCGGTAATGCTGGACAAGTTTGGAGAGTTCATATGCTAGATTGTAACTTTACCACGTGTCCGAAACATATGCAATTGAAATTTTTCTTAAGATTCATACTGTCTAGCATATATCACTACGTTAGTGTTCATATGGTGGCTTTTAATTCGATTGATTATTTTATACAAATGAAACTGAAGAGATATTTAAGATTGAAATTAGCTGGCATATCTATGTGCTTCATTGTTTGTGAAACTCGCGTACGGCAAACCCAGATATGTTTATTAGTGCGCTCTATTTTCTTGTACCATGCGTGTTGAATAACTACAAATCAAAATTTCAGTTCAATAAGGGGGGGTGATGAAAGAGAGAAAGGTGATGACGTGGAGTAGTACTCTCCAGCCGCTTATGTTCCAGTCATAAATAAGTTGGTACAACAAATTCTTCCAGCCTAGCAAATAATTCTGACATTTCACAGCACCCTGCTGCCCCGCTACTCATCTGCCTGAATACATGGCCATATAGGGGAATCCAAGGAAACAAAAATGCGTTGAATACATCTAGCTGCGTGGATCCCAAGACCCACTTGTCGGCACAGATAAGAGCACGGCCTGCAACTAGTTGTGGATGGTCATTTCCGGCCTCTCGGGGAAAAGATAGCTAGGAAAAAAGAAAGGAATGTGGTAAGGAAAAGGATAAAAAAATTATCGGAAGGGAAAAAGTAGATACATAGAAGTAAATGACACAAATTACTAGATTAAAAAAGATTGTGACACTCCTTACTAGATTTAAGAATTTATATCACAACTTTTCAGATTTCATGAAAACTATGACACTATATACCAGTTTTGAAAGTTTTTCTCCAATTTTTTTGCAAAGTCAACAGCTAGGTGGGACTATTATAAAAATTCAGAACATGATCCAAATTGTATTATATTCCGCAAAGAAGTTAATTCAAAGAAAAAGATGGCTAACATGGCTACTAATTGTGTGTGTGTGTGGGGGGGGGGGAATTAAAACTGGTAAAAAGTGTCGCAGCTCTCATTAAAGCTGGTAAGTTGTGGGCATTTTTTTTAAAATCTAGTAAATAAGACTAGTCACAATGGGGAGTAACATAGGAGTAACATCAGTGCCATGTAGGCAAAAAATCTGATGTGTCGGGTAATTAATGACGAGAGAGATGGGTGTGGTAACTAGCTATATTACCATAACATCACACATTTCAAGGCAAGATGAGTGTATAACCTATTAAATATGACACTACACACATGTTACTCTCCACTATGGGGGCAGTAACTTAGAGTAGTAACATATGCATGTTACTAGTTTAAGTTACTCCCCATTGTGACTAGTCTAATGTCACTAACTTTTTTATATTTGATAATGTATGTCATTTACTCTACATAGAAACCAACATATGTCTATGGGTGGACATCTGTGTACACAAAAACTTATTGCAAGCTTGTATAAATGTGTCGTAGGCATCAACCACAGAGGTTAATACTCTTCTGATGAGGCATTTTGAAAGAACCCTCCAATCTATTATGATATTCAAGAAATATTTTGGTCAACTAACCCTAAAAAACTTTAACTTAACTATAGTTTTAAATGGAGAGAGTACAATTCATTAATTGTGTCTGCATTGCGAGTAGTATAAAAGATTTCTGAATATAATGATGCGTGTGTTCATCATGACTGGTAAATGCGGTTATCCCAGTGATATAAGCAAAGATATACGGACAGGATAAGTACCTTTCATTCGGTGTAGCTGGGTTTGTTCGGCTTGTCCACAACTCCCCCGTGCGTCAACAAAGCCCAGAGCTGGGTGATGAGTTCGCCGCCGGTGGCCAGCTTCTTGACGTGGGCCGTGACATTAATGTTGGACGGCGCCGCACTGAGCAGCAGCTCCACCCACACCTGGGAAAGCACGTCCCACCGCGCTGCCTCGTGCGGCATCTCCTTAATAATTTGACGGCTCAGCTTTATGCCATCGGCCAGGATGTTTTCCTCAGACTAGTCACAGTGGGGAGTATCATATACTAGTATCATGCACATGATACTAGTTTATGTTACTACCTCCACAATGGGTAGTAACATATGTGTGGTATCATATAATACTGCATTTATTAGGTTGTAGACTCATATTGCATTGGAATCCGTTATGTTACGGTATCTACCTATTATACCACTATCACCTCTCTCTTCATTAATTGCAGTGCCATGTCATCTTTTTGCCAACATGGCATGTATGATACTACCTATGATACCCCCATTGTGGCTAGTCTCACACCCAACTTCCTCTTCGCGGGGTGGAGATTCCGGCAACATCTTGTCAACTTTTTTTTTCTTGAAACAAGACTTCTTGTCAACTTTTTGATCCCTCGGCTTCATGCCGGGTTCGAATCCGGACAAATTGTGGAACATATCTTCATTCGAACGGCAAGCTTTGTGTTTGAGGAATTGCTGTATCTTAAGCTGGATGGCTTCCATGAGTAGCCGCGCGTCGTAGACTCTGTCCGTAACCAGCTCCGGCGCTTGGAACAACAGGTAGGCGCAATAGTCGGAGAGCGTGGTGGCCACCTCGCGGCTGCCGGCGATGGCGCCGCCGTCCGCAGAGCCACGGGCGGCGCAAATTGTGGTGGCGATGTGCCAAACCAGGAGGCTACCGACGGCGCCGCCGGCGCCATGCTTGTACCTTGAGGTGGCCCAATCGAAATCATGGAGCACCCTATTTCTCTGCAGCGCGCGGTCACCGTACCTGAGGTTGGACAGCCACTCGGACCGGAGTAACCGGTGGATCGCACGCTTCACCGTGACCGGCAGGTCCCGGCGAGTCACCGTCCTCCTCTGCATCAGGCGTTCCTTGATGAGTTTGGGCAGCAGCGGCGTCCGCGCGACGCAGCGGAGCTCCTTCTGGAGGCAGGCATGTAGAAGCGAGTACTGCGCCACCGAGTGGTTCCAGTACCCTGTGGTGAGCGTGGCAGTGCACATGAGCCACAGGAGCCACTCCCATATGGCGTGCCCATGCCACGAAGGTTTACGTGCGTACCGGCACAGCATCTTCACCTTGTGCCAGTCGGACAGCACCAGCGACAGGTACTGATACAGCTCCAGGATCAGGAACAAGACTATCACAAATCTTGCCAGCCAGATGTCGAGGCCTGTGGCGACGAACCTCGAGTCGCCGTTGCCGGATTGGGGCGGATTGTGGTAAAACAGCAACGCCGGGCAGAAGAGAGTGGACAGGCTCACCGCCACCACCGACACAAATAAGGCCGTCTCTGGGATCAGAGACTGCTTCGGCGACGGGTACCGGGCGTAGAAGAAGTCGAAGAGGAAGCCCAGCTCCACCTCAATCACCCGGAACATCCTCTCATGGTCGTCGCTTGAGTCTCCGCCGGCGAGGCCCCGTCGGATGAAGACGAGCGTCCTGACGTCGTCGCGCTCATGGAGCACCGGTTTCTCGCCGAGGCGTCGCCGGAGCAGCTTGAACAGCGCCAGGGAGAGGCACATGTCCTTGAGCTTGCGTGAGAAAGCCTTCTCGTTGTTGGTGAGCAGCCTCCCGCTCCCCGACTGCCACAGTCGCTCCTTGGTGATGAGGTCGTCCGTGACCTCGAACTTGTACTCCGCGCAGCCCTTCTCCATGTCCTTCTCGCCGGCGACCGCGTACCTGTAGCCCTTCATGGTTTCCGGGTCGAAATCATACTCATTTCTCACGTGGTCTTGCGCCATGTAGTTGGAGATGATCCAGTTGTCCTTGGTGAGGACCTTGTCCCGGCCAGCCGACAGAAGGCTCCACAGGCGCATGCCTAGCTTGGCGACGTTGAGCGCCCAGAGCAGCAGCATAAGGATCTTCAACTCCAGCTTCAGGGAACCGACGTCTGAAAGCAGGAGAAAGAGCACGTAGATGACCTGCGTGGCCTGGTTGAGGACGGTGCGGGACTGATGGTCGGAGTGGTCGATGCTGCATGCGAAGATGCCGTCGGCGCAGCCGATCAGGAAGCAGGCCCACACGACGACGAGATCATTGCGGAAGGAGCCGGACTGGATGAGCCCGATCGTGTAGGAGACCGCCGGGTAGCACAGCATCAGCGCCATCCAGACAACAAAGCGGAAGGCGGCGCTGCGGCGCTGCGGCTGGTGCGGCGGCCGGAGCCAAGGAAAACGAGGGTGGCGAGCAGGCTGCAGCTCACCGTCACCAGCACCTCCACGCGGACTAGGCGCCCCACCGGGCTGGCCGCTCAAACCGTCGCAGCACGAGTGGCGTTTCCGACGGAAAACGGCTCAACCATTGTAGGCACAAGGAATTGTCCGGCAACTTGGAACTCCTAGCTTAGGGACGCCACTAATAACGAAGCTCTCTTCTTATCTTCTTTATGTTCAGCTGTAAATATTATCACCATGACAAGAGCGCGCGTTATTTAAAACCGCTGCAATTAGTAAGTGTTACTCCCTCTGTTTCAAAATACTACCTCCGATCCATATTAGTGGGCACAACTTTGTCTAGATACACATGTATCTAGTCTAAATACTTAACTAGATACATATGAATTTAGACAAAGCTATGCCCACTAATATGGATCGGAGGGAGTACAAGATGTTTTAGTCTTTTTTCGAAACACATGCATCTAGACGCCTTTTAGTGTGTAGGTTCACTCATCTTGCTTCACACCTACAAATTAAAAGACGTCTAGATACATGTGTTTCAGAAAAGAGTGAAACGCACCGGAGGTCACGAAGTTGCGCGAAAAGGAAGGATTGGTCACCAAGTTGCGAAACCTCAATTATAGGTCACCAAGTTGTGGAAATGCCAACCTTTGGTCATTCCGTCAACAGTGCCGTGAACTCGCTGACGTGGCACCGTGAGCTGTTGCTCGTTTTTGCAGAAAACACCCTGAAACAAGTTAGCTTCTCATTTCGACGTCCAGTTGACTCTCGAATAGAAGGTCCTTCTCTGTGAAAGAAACGCTGACGTCAGCAATGGATGTCCCTGCCGAGGAGGGTCGCGGCCGCGCCGGGCGTCGCGGCGATGCAGCGACTGCAGAAGTGTGGCTCGGCGGCAGAGAGAAGGCAGCTACGCAGGGATGTAGAGCGCGGAGCGGAAGAGGGTGATGTGGCCGCCGGCGGCGGGGGCGAGCGTGACGGCCGGGTCCGCGGCGTTGTGCAGCACGACGCCTGCTGCCGCACCTGTGCGCCTGACATTCTTCTCGTACTCCTCTCCAGCCGGCCCATGTCCTTGGCGCGGACAGCATGGCTCCGTGGCAGCGAATGGATAGCACGGCGGCGGCCATGCCGGCTTCAGCTCAGAGAGGATCTCGCCGTCGCCGGACGTCTCGTCGGTGGCGGCCGCCGCCAGCAGCGATTTGGCGTGCACAACGACCTCACCTGCACGCCAGGAACGGCTTCAAGGTCACTAGCGCGGCCCCTGGTCGTGCCTTGCCGGAGCACCGCAGAGCTCACCGGCCCGACGGGCGCTCGGCTCGACGGCGGCATGGACGGCCGGCGACCTGAGCAGGAGCTGAGCTTGGACGGCCGACGACCTGACGTGGCGGCCGTGGTGCCAGGCGGCGGCGTGGAAGAAGCCGGACATGGTGCCGGGCAGAAGGAGCTGAGTACGAGCTGAGCACGGCCCCCTCCTCCAACGCTCCAAATCGAGCACCCGAGGCACTGCAGGAGCGCCCCTGAGCTCGTCCTCTTCTTCCTGCGCCTAATCCTATTCCCCACAAGTCGCCGCACTAGTAATTACCCATTGGATATGGGTAAATCATGTTTAATTTGGGTAATGAACAAATGGGGAGGGTAAGGACGGGTGAGGTGTATGGTGGGTATGGGTGTGGGCAAGACACGGGTGTGTCCATACCCTACCCAACGGCAGGTTTAGGGAGGGAGGTCGGGCACCGGCGGTCGCCGACCAGGCGCCGGAGCTGCTGCTTTGCTCTGTAAATTGTTGAGATAAAGGACTGCAAATTAGAAGAACTAAAAGTTGAAGGGGTATTTACAAAAAATTACAGGCAGCGTGATGACGCCGTGACGGAATGACCAAAGTTTGGCATTTCCACAACTTGGTGACACATAATTGAGGTTTCGCAACTTGGTGACCAATCCTTTCTTTTCGCGCAACTTCGTGACCTCCGGTGCGTTTGACCCGAATAGTAAATAAAAACAATTAAGCTCTTGACCCGAAAGACGCGCGCAGCGTCTTATAATAGTAGCAACTAGCTAACTCCACCACTTTCTGCCCGCACCCGACGCTGATCCCACGATGCCAAAGCCAAGTTGCATCTAATTTTCTTTTTTTTTCTTTTTTTTTCTTTTTTAGCATAGGGACGCCACTAATAATGAAGCTCTCTTCTTCTCTTCTTTATGTTCAGCTGTAAATATTATTATCGCCATGACATGAGGTTAGTAGCAACTAGCTAACTCCACCACTTTCTACCCGCAACCGACGCTGATCCCACGATGCCAAAGCCAAGTTGCATCTAATTTTATTTTATTTTATTTTTTATTTTTTAGCATAGGGACGCCACTAATAATGAAGCTCTCTTCTTCTCTTGTTTATGTTCAGCTGTAAATATTATTATCGCCATGACATGAGGTCAGGCCTAAGAATGATTAATGACTTTAAAAAAATGATTAATGAAGCTCTCAAAGCCGAGGCGTACACGTGAATGAGCGTTTGAAGTGATAACGGCATGTCCACTTGCTCCCCAATAAGAATAGATAGATAATCCTACCTATATAAACCAGCGTTTCATCCTCCGCTGGAGGTGGCCACCTCATCGGCGCACTGTAGAGTGCTCGTACCTATATAAAAAAGACCAGCGTTTCAGTCTCCGCTGGACGTGGCCACCTCTTCGGCGCACTGTAGAGTGCTACACCGCCGCACGCGCCTCCTACACGAACAGTAAACACGATGAACAGATGATGGTGAACAGTACCATCTTATACACGAACTATGTGCGCGTCAACGAGTAGGTTCTATTCTCGTGATCGGTTTCGAGTTTGGTCGACTCTAACTCCTTAATTTTGGATCCAAATTCGCAAGAGCATTTAACGAATTTTGCCAAATTCGTCACACTCGGTCATCCGTTTGAATTTTCCTCTCACGAGTAGGTGGATACCACCCTTTCAAACAACTTTCATGTTTCAACCTTTTTATTTTGACGGACATACACATATTTCTCTCCAATCTTCGAATTCGCCGTATTTCAAGCTGTGAAAAAAGACAAATCCTGACAAATACAAAGTTTCAATATCTCGCTTTTTTCAGAAAAGTCCCCGATGTGCACTTCTGCATTGCGCGCCCGTGTTTTCCAAAAATTGTGAATCGGTACTCCAATACAAAACACACGGAAAAGTCCACCCACGCCGCTTCTTTTGCATAAAAGTCCCCGCGTTTTCCAAAAAATGTGAATCGTTCACCCACAGTAGGTTTCGACATATTTTTCCTACCTAAAATTTTCCAAACGCGTTTACACACGTCTATTTCCCAAATAAGTTTAGACTTTCGATCGGTATTTTTCTAATTTCTCATAAGAAGACTAAGCGACCTTTTACCTTATGTTTTGAGTTATGATGTTGCTAAATGATTAAACATTATTATGTTTATACAAGACTGAAACGATGCAAGACCATAGCAACATTATTCTGATTTACTATCTAAACAGAAAATTTTCATGTTCACATCGTATCATTTAACAGTGCATTTAATTGATGGCGACATTACCTCTTACCTGAATTCTGTATGCATGTTTCCAGTTTTGAAATAGTAATAGAAAAGACTGCAGAGATTTCTGCTTCCATCGTGAGTAACATGTTACGAATTGCTATTTTTAATAAATAACAATTGTATGTGTAATTTCCAACTGTATTTTCCATTCGTACTACCGCATATTTTTTTGTCGGTTTTTCCAGCGGTACCACGACAGATCAGTTGATCCAAAGGGCGTGGCGTGTCGTCGCGCTAAGTTACCTAGTCCTACCTATATAAAAGACCAGCCTTTCAGCGTCTGCGGGAGCGGCCCACGTCATCCTCGCACTGTAGACGTCTACAATGCCGCGCACATCTACAGTGCCGCGCACTACAGTACGTTTTTTTTTCTTAAAGCCGCCGGCTTCAGCGAGCTGTCGACACGGCCACGTCACACGCACTGTAGACGCTACAATACACGATGCGCATATAATATGTACATGAAATATATGCGCGCCGACGAGTAGATTTCATTCCTGTGATCGGTTTCGAGTTTGAACGATTCTAACTACTTAATTTTGGATCTAAACTTGCAAAAAAATTAACGAATTTTGTCAAATTCGCTGCACTCAGTTATCCGTTTAAATTTTCCTTTCACGAGTAGATGAATATCATTCTTCCGAACAACTTTCATGTTTTAACCTTTTTGTTTTGCCGGACATAAACATATTTCTCTCCAATCTTCAAATTTGTTATATTTTAGGCTGTGCAAAATAAAAAATTCCGACAGATTTAAAAAAATTGTGTACTGTAGCAGCTACGGTGTGCGCAATATTTTTTTTTTGCGGAAAAACCCCGCGTTTTCCAAAAATTACATAGATGAAATATATGCGCGTCGACGAGTATGTTCCATTCCCGTGATCGGTTTCGAATTTGTTCGACTCTAACTTCTTAATTTTGGATCCAAATTCGCAAAAATATTTGACCAATTTTAACAAATTCGTCGCACTCAGACATCCGTTTCAGTTTTCCTTTGACGAGTAGATGCAGATCACCCTTCCAAACAAATTTCATGTTTTAACCTCTTTATTTCAACGGACCTATACATATTTCTCTCTAATCTCTAAATTCGTTGTATTTTACGCTGTACAAAAGAGGCAAATTCTGACATATTCGAAATTTTAAAATCTCGCTTTTCTGCATAAAACTCCACGCGATTTTGCGAAAAGTACCCGCCTTTTCTAAAATTTGTGAACCGGTCCTCCGACATAAAACGCACGTGCGAGCCCTACGTTTTTTCAGAATAGTCCCTGCGTTTTCTCCTACGCTTTTTTGCAGAAGATTATCCGCATCTTCCAAAAAATGTGAATCGGCCCTCCGGTCTACAGTGCACACACGTCTCCGTTTCGTCCGATCCAGATCTGACGGCCCGCGCGGCGCTATTGCGGAAACACCCTCACATTTACCAAAAATCCGCTCCGCTCCTCCCCGCTCAAAACGAGGCTCACGGCGAGCTTCGCCGTCGCCTCCTCTCCATCTCCGGCGAGCCTCGCGTGTTGGGCCGCACGGCGCGCGGCGGAATTGACGCCGCCGTGCCCCCGCTCCCTCCGCCGCACCTGCACGCCGCAGCCGCCGCTCCGGCGACCAAACGCAACGGTGCCACCGCTCCCGGGCGCTCCACGTCCACGCGCTTCCGACGCGCCGACCCGCGCGTCCCAGATCGCGGTGGTTCGACGCCGGCGTGCTCGCCGTGCCCGCTGACGCCACAGCTGACGTCATCACGATGTCAGCGTGCGCACACATGGCATTTTTCTCCCTTTCTGCAAAATAAAATCCAGAAAATGTGAAAACAGTGACAGGTGGGCCCAATTTCCCTAAACAATTCCTAGAAAAATAATAAATGTTTCAAAATCAACAACTTTAAATCTACAAACCGAAAAAAATGGAAAATGTATAAAAATTCTCAGAAACAGAAATGCAAAGCATTTATGGAAGAAAAAAAATCGAATATTCCAAATTAGTTAAAATTTGGAGAAAATCGACGCCAAATTCCACCGGATTTCCACAATTCCAATTTAGCTAAAATATGCAACCTACTTATGGCAAAAAAAAAAAATCGAATATTCCAAATTGGACAAAATTTGGACTGGGCTGCCTCACGCAGCCATGTGCCGCCTCCTCCACTTGTTGTCATAGAGTCAGAGAGAAGACATGCCCTTCTCATGTGTGGATCTAGGTTAGCAAGTTTTGGCCACTGCTGCCATGTAGAGAAGATTTAGAAGAGTCGATATAATTAGTACAAGTTCAGAACTTAATTCACTTATTTTAAACAAAATTATGAGAGAAAGCTAATGGTATTATGCATTAAGTTAACAATCAATGTTGAAAGCAAACTGCCGTGCAGAGAACGTTCTAACTTCGATCATGATTGTACCTCTAGGAAAAATGTGTTATTCCATAACCAACTCACATTAAAGTTGATAGAAGAAAATGGAAACAATAATTGCAGTACACTAACTAAATATACAAATGGTGATATAAGATGCAATCTAAAAGCATAATGATATCATGTAGAGGAATTAACAACCAATAAAATTAGAAAAGTTTAGTCAAGTTACCTTGCATGAACTGAACAAAAGTTAATTTGGCATACCATTGAAACATAAATATGGTCTATTGCCAAACAGAATACACAAACTGGAAAAATCTTGCAGCGTGCGGTGTTCACCTGATGTTGTAGGTCGTCATTTCTTAGGGACGCAGTAGCTAGCTTGGAAAAGAACGTCCACGATGTGGGTACTCCAGCAGCAAGCCATCAGATTTCTCCTCTTCATCATCCCACGTTGTCTCATCTTTCCGACTCCATATCCCGCTCTGCCTCCTCCTTTTTCCCGAATCTCACTGGCGGGGCACGCCACGGTCGGCCGGCAACTGAGAACCATGGAGGGATGAGCCGCATGGAAAAGAATGGACAAGAGGATGGGGTTGGGGAGGGCTCACCTCGGCTTGATTTCATCATCCGTCTCCGTGGCAGAGGCCTAGGCATCAGCCTCGAACCTCCTTCCGAGCGCCATGGTGGAGGTAGTGGAGGGGCGCAGCGGTGGCGAGAGATCGACAACAGCGCCACGAGTTCTGCGAGCGAGAAGAACTGGGAAGGAGAAGGGGCTAGGGGAGGAGGTGGCGGCAGCAGGAGAACGGGCGCGGGAGTGAGCGACGGCTAGGGTTTCTATTTTCAACAGCTGATTTCATCCCAGGCGGAACCAACCATCGGCGAACCGACCCAACAAGAGGCCCACACCCCAGGCGGAACCCATCTACCTGACCCTGACAAGTGGGACACAAAACGAACGATGAGGTGGACGCACGAGAAGGCTGGAATTCCAGGGAGCTTAGATCTTGTAAGGGATGTACAGCTGTGTTGGATCTTGAAAATGTATCGACATTTTAGGCAAAGGGTTTCCAGAACAAATTTAGGTTTGTTCAGACAATATATTGGTCATAAATCTGTTTTTGGCTTGAGCTCAAGATTTAATTTATTCTTGAAATAAATAACTAAATCATGCTCTCTAATAATCAAAGTTGA
Source organism: Poa pratensis (assembly GCA_947311845.1). Lineage (NCBI taxonomy): Eukaryota > Viridiplantae > Streptophyta > Magnoliopsida > Poales > Poaceae > Poa > Poa pratensis. The sequence continues at coordinate 48,499,401 of CAMZMU010000054.1, forward strand.
GTAGTTCCTTCGGCATTGCTACTTAAGACATATTGCATCTCGAGGGAGACATGTGGATAAAGTTTTATTTAATACGATATTCTTAAAAAAAAACTTTATGCGCATGTCTCCCCAGATATGTGAATTATGTTTAATGTTTTAAATTTAAAATGAAATGATATTATCACTGATAAATGCGGCTTAGAAAAATTTATGCAAAAACACAAACCAATATGTCGATTGAATATCCGTATTTGTATAAAAAATAATGGGATAATATTTTTCAAATGGTATGTTGAGATGAATATAAGGCTTAATGAAAGAAAACATGGATGTAAAACGCAAAACATTGTTTTCTCAATAATATTTTCATATATTCTAGCAAATTTGTGTACCAAATTAATGATATTAGAAACATCTCCACTTAAGATTTCTCCAAGTAGTGCTGCTACTGCTAGAGGTCCTCAATGGGCTTAGTAACCATAAAAAACGAAGGATGGATATCCATGTACTCGTGAGAGGAAAATTCAAAACGGATGACTGAGTGCGACGAATTCGACAAAATTCGTCAAATATTTTTGCGAATCTGGATCCAAAATTAAGTAGTTAGAGTCGACCAAACTCGAAACCGATCACAGGAATGGAACCTACTCGTCGACGCGCATATATTTCGTGTATATGTTTTTATCAAAAGGAGGGCCGTCGGAGCTAGATCGGACGGCACGGATCGGCCACGCACTGTTGAAATGCATCGATGAATGAACAGTGAAACACGCACCGTAGACACTGTTCAATGAACAGTGCGCGATGGGCACTGTTATTTGAACAGTGACTCAGTGGCTGAGAAAAAGCCATAAGTACATGTCTTTAACATAGGTACTAGTGGAATTCGGTACGTCGACACGCCGCACCCGTAGTATTTTAAAATGTCGAAATTTGTCGGGATTTGTCGTCTATTTTCTCCAAAATTTTACTAAATTGGATATGTGGAAATCCGTCGGAATTTGTCGTTTATTAAATTTTATCGAAATTTTAACTATATTGGAGTATTGAAGCATGCTCTTTTTTTTGCTGGCACGACGCTGTTCGAAAATGTCGAAATCCGTCTGAATTTGTCGTTTTTTCTCTCTAATTTTTTACTAATTTGGAAATGTGGGCCAGATTTGTTAAAAAATACTCGCTCCGGCCTTCTCCATATTTTTACTCTATCCTATCCAGAGTAAAAAAACATTGGTGGATATTTCTTCATGAACATGCTATTTTCTGCATTTGAATACTGTGCGTGCAAATGGACATGTACCCATTCTCGACCATTTTAGCCGAGAAAATAGATGAACCAGATGCCTGCATGACTATATGAACCAGATGACCATATTGGCCGAGAAAAGAGATGAATTGTCAGGGAAGAGTAGTCGAGACGCCTTCAGTTTGAGAAGACATCCCATCAGAAGAAATATAGATCATCACATACAAAGTTTACTTGCTTTTCTCTTTTTACCGGTGCATAGCATACGTGATGGTGTGCGTCAAAGCTGCAAACAATCTCTGCCTCTCTCACTGTCCCACCGTGGGTAATCATTTTGGTCGGTCGTTTCCGGGAACGGGCGAGCAATTAAGCAAGGCGTGATGAGCAGGCGGCCAAATGATGCTGCCCGCGGTAACTCTTTGAGGCGGCAATGCACGACGAGATCGAAAGGATATCCTGTCAGCTGCGTCTGATTTGACCTGACGTACGCTGCATGCTTGGATATGGAGGCAATCGATTAAGACTTTATCATGGGATGCTGCCAGATGTTAGGGCATCTCCAGCGGGCGGGCCTACCCATTTTGAACACGGGATGTGTCTGAATCGGTCCGTATGGGTCGGCCCGTGGATAGGAAAATTGCCTCTGTCCGGCCGGGTCAAGGAGTGCGCCTAGCGGCCTGACCCATTTTAGCCGGACATGTCTTGGCAGGACATGTCTTGTGCTCTCGCAGGACATGTCTTGTCCTCTGGCCGGAGACGGGCGCGACGCCGACCGCGAAGAAGAGCTAGCTGAGTGCATAGAGGCCTGCACGATGGCCTGCTCCAGGTCTCAATCGAACCGGTTCTTGAACAAGGAGAATGAGGCATATGGGAAGGAAGCTAACTTGAACTCGACCGAGGGCATGAGCGAGAGCAGGGCCACGCGATGTGGGGCAAGAAGCACGACCGAGCTCCTCACCGCCGCCGACCGTGTCCACCGTGATGACGCCTGGACGTGGGGATCGCCTGGCCACCATGAGGAGGCCGCCGGCGGCAGCGCGAGCGCATCGGGAGGAGCGGCGGCGGCGCATCGAGAGGATCACGGCGGTTGCGCGTGGGAAGAAGGAAAAAATAAAAGCCAAATAGGTTTAGATAAGATGGCTTCCTATAGTTACTACCCATCCTACAGGTCTCCTTGAAAGGGTTTTAATCCTAAGGTCGAAACGTTTGCTCTGATACCATCTGCGGTGACCCAGCACACCACTGCATGTTGTAGTGCGCAATTCGTTGCCATAACACTCACGGAACACCGTTCCATAAACATTACACCCAACAGAGTACTACAACAGAAACATCGCAGGTCCAAGGTATGACTATAGTATTCACATCACAGATCTTTACAGAAGATTTTTGGAACTTTCATGACACAATGAGTTCGTCAGGTAAGTTCCTGTTCAAACCAAAATTCAGAAAGAGTAACTTGTAGACTAGTCTAGCACTAGATCTACCTCTAGGTCTATCTCGATAACTAATGGCTGACTATTGCTTCATCAGCAATGTCCTAACGTTATCATATCTCCACTAGCACTGACCGTAATATCTGACTCCTTTTACTCCGTTGTATTGACTACAGCTCCTCGTAGGGGACTTCCTATGTCGTCTAGTCCCGAATTTGCAGTCTCGTCATTATTTTCTTAACCTAAGCAAGGGTTTAAGGAGGATAGATTGAGTACGAGCGTACTCAGCAAGTTTTTACTATGTGGGTGTCTGATGCACTATGATCTATTGCCGCGAAATTGGGTGTCTGATGCACTATGTGGATAGATCCTAGACTTATGCAAGTTTTCGAAATTGGGTTTTTAGAAAGGGTTCTGCTTCCCTACATACCCCCCAGGCTTCCGCGCTCGGTAACAATTCTAATGCTGGGCGAGTGGCAGGGGGTATGCACTGAAGCACGCCTCTTTGAATTTGGTCTCAACTCCGTTATGATCTCCTTACTTTCGGTCATATGACTTGTGCAACCACTATCAATCACCCATTTCGACCCACCGAAAGCATAGTACTACAAGAAATCATTGATTGGTTTTAGGTACCCATCTCGCAATGAGTCCTCTTTTGTTGGCAACAAGGGTCTTAGGAACCCAAATAGAGTAAGCAATGAAACTAGGGCGTTTTAATGGATTGCCCTTAGAGACCTCCTCAGACTCAGTTTTGCCCCTAGGTGCGAATCGTCCTCAGTTTTGCCCTTAGTGTGTTCGCAGCTGCTATAGTTTGCCCCAAACGGCAAGTTTGAAGTCTATTCCGTCTGATGGCGTTACTGACAGTGTGCCCTGAACTTACAGGTGGGACCGCCTAACTGCCTATGTGCCCGGAACTTACAGGAGATTTGAACAGTGCAAAATTCAAATTTTCAAGTTTCAAAAAAAAATGTGAAAAAAATTCCAGATGTTGCTAATGATTATTTATACTTGTGTTCAAAATTTGAGTGTGAAATATTGTATAATTCGGTCTGTATAAAAATGACAAATTTCTAGATCTGAGATCTAGATCTAGATCTAACCAGTGCAAAATTCGAAAATTTCAACTTTCGAAATTAAATATGAAAAAAATTGCAGATGTTGTTAATGATTATTTATACTTGTGTTCAAAATTTGAGTGTGAAATATTGTATAGTTTGGTCTGTATAAAAATGACAAATTTCTAGATCTGAGATCTAGATCTAGATCTAGATCTAACCAGTGCAAAATTCAAAAATTTCAACTTTCGAAATTAAATATGAAAAAAATCCCAGATGTTGTTAATGATTATTTATACTAGTGTGCAAAACTAGAGCGTGAAATATTACGTCGTTTGGTCTGTGTAAAAATGACAAATTTCTATATCTGAGATCTACATCTAGATCAAGATCAAAATAGTGCAAAATTCGAAAATTTCAACTTTCGAAATTAAATGTGAAAAAAATCCTGGATGTTGTTAATGATTATTTATACTAGTGTGCAAAATTATAGCGCGAAATATTGTGTCGTTTGGTCTGTGCGAAAATGACAAATTTGTAAAATATTGTGCTATACGTGAGTTGATGGCTGGCTAGCTAGCTCGTATATGTGAACGCCGCAGTGCTCGTTTCACCTGCGTCCGACCTCACTTTTCACTCTATCGTGCTCAGCGTGAGCCGAGCGTCCTAACGTGCAAGGTGTTACGCGAGAGAGAGAGGGTTTTCTCCATGATCACAAGCGGGCGGCGCCGTCGGACTATTGTCGAACACCTTAAAGGCGCGATTTGAGCATGCCAATGTTGGCATCAGCATGTTCCTTTCGATTCCCAACCAATTGGGAAGCAATCCTTATATGTTCGTGTGCAGAACTGGATTTCCTACAGCTTTCTAGTTATACGGTTTTGCTCGTTTTGAACTTTCTCTATAGTGTTTTGTGAAAACAGTTCTAGTCCGACTTCACCGTCCACGTTATCGTGCTCACGGTGAGCTGAGCGTCCTAATGGGCAAGGTTTCAGTAACCTAGCACCAACAACAAAGAAGCAAAAGAAGGAAAAGAAGAGGAAGGTCCTGGCCCGAACTACGGTTCGAGCAAAGAATAGACTAGCCAAGAGTGACAGGAAGGGCGAGGTCGAGGTCGTGACACAAACTGGTCCAAATCCAGCAAAGAACACCCGGAGAAAGGTCTTAGCCCCATCTAGTCACACAAGGAGCAAGAAAAGAGGGTGAACATTTGATAAAACTTGTAATATTTGTTATACTACTTCTGTCGAACACCTTAAGTGCGTGTTCTGGACGCGCTCTAGGTGCGTCATGGCGTGCTCTGGGCGTGAACTAGCACACATGCGCGCGCTCTGTACGTCGCTCTAGGAAAAACTTGTGTTATTGTATGTTTATTATTTTTCTTCGAAACTAGTACTCTCATAAAGAAGCTTGCCGCCGGATTTCCTATTTTTTGAATGTTCCCTCAATTTATATGATTTTTCTTCGTTAAATCCTATTAAACTCGTTTAATGCATAAAATATAGCTAACAAGCTCAAAAATTCAAAATACTCTGGCATTGTGCCTCCCATATGTTATGCTCTGCGTACAAATTATGTACGTTCATTTTGCACTCTTATTTTTCATACCTACTTCACAAAAAATAAGGAATTTGGCACTAAATAGAAGTTAGAAAAAAAGGGTCAATTTTCTTGAAATATTTTATTCGGCAATGTTGTTTGTAATTTCAAAACCCATGTTTGTGCCGAGTTTGGTCATCATAGCTTAAGGCTAGCTATGGATATGGCCATGAGCTTGGTCATCTAGCTTGAATCCCATGAATGTTCGTACAAGATAGCCCATTTTGAGAAGACTCATGTTTTCAAAATCTTGAATTCCAGGTTTATGATTTTTCATGGACAGTAGTACACTAAAAGAGATGATTACCGCTAGATTTCATATTTTTTGAACTTTTCTCGATTTATGAGAGTTTTCTCAAAAAACGGTCAAAATTGCCGGAGTGACCATTCATAACCCATGTGTGATTTTTCCGATGTTTTGGGCGGTTTTGCATAGAACCATTCTATACTACGTTTATATGATTTTTCTATAATTTTGGGGAAAAACTATAACACACTTGTAGTTCAAATTTTGTTAAATAGCATTAAATCCTATTAAACTCGTTTAATGCATGAAATATAGCTAAAAAGCACAAAAATTCAAAATATTCCGGTATTGTGCCTCCCATATGTCATGCTCTGCATAGTAATTATGTACACTCACTTTGCACTCTTATTTATCATACCTACTTCACAAAAAACAAGGAATTTGACACTAAATAAAAGTTAGAAAAAAAGGTCATTTTTTTGAAATATTTGCTTCGGTACTATTGTTTGTAATTTCAAAACCCATGTTTATGCCGAGTTTGGTCATCATAGCTTAAGGCTAGCTATGGATATGGCCATGAGCTTGGTCATCTAGCTTAAATCCCATTAATGTTCATACAACCATTCATAACCAAGGTGTGAATTTTCCGATGTTTTGGGTGGTTTTGCATAGAACCATTCTATACTACGTTTGTATCATTTTTCTACAATTTAGGGGACAAATTATAACATACTTGTAGTTCAAATCTCGTTAAATAGCGGCAAATCCTATTAAACTCGTTTAATGCATGAAATATAGCTAAAAAGATCGAAAATTCAAAATATACCGGTATTATGCCTCCCATATGTCATGCTCTCCATACAAATATGCTAATGCGAACATTGGCATGCTCAGATCGCGCCCTCAAGGTGTTCGACAATAGTCTGACGGCGCCGCCCGCTCGTGATCGTGGAGAAACCCTCTCTCTCGCGTAATATTTTTCCCGTTAGGACGCTCGGCTCATGCTGAGCACGATAGAGTGGAAATTGAGGTCGGACGCAGGTGAATCAAGCACTGCGGCGTTCACGTATACGAGCTAGCCAGCCATCCATCAACTCACGTATAGCATAATATTTTACAAATTTGTCATTTTCACACAGACCAAACGACATAATATGTCGCGCTATAATTTTGCACACTAGTATAAATAATCATTAACAACATCCGGGATTTTTTTCACATTTAATTTCGAAAGTTGAAATTTTCGAATTTTGCACTGTTTTGATCTAGATCTAGAGCTCATATATAGAAATTTGTCATTTTTACACAGACCAAACGACGTAATATTTCACGCTCTAATTTTGCACACTAGTATAAATAATCATTAACAACATCCGGGATTTTTTTCATATTTAATTTCGAAAGTTAAAATTTTCGAATTTTGCACTGTTTAGATCTAGATCTAGATCTAGATATCAGATCTAGAAATTTGTCATTTTTATACAGATCAAACTATACAATATTTCACACTCAAATTCTGAACACAAGTATAAATAATCATTAGCATAAACATGAAAATTCAAATTTTTCACTGTTCAAATCTCAGATTCAGATTCGCAAATTCGAAAATTTAAACATTTTCCTGAAATTATTAAATCTATGACATATGGGTCCCACAAGTCAGCAGACCTGACGGAGACGGCAAGAGTCACGGAACGAATCCTTGCGCACAGACTAGGGGCAAAACTGAGGTCCATTTGCGACTGAGGGTAAAACTGAGGTCATGGACACAACTGAGGGCAGCCTGATAATTAACCCATGAAACTATCATAAGGATCAACATATTTAGCATAAACATCCCCATAATAATCAACATAAAGAATATAATTGGGGTTAGCATGTCCCGCAAAGTCACTACGAGGAGTGTTGCCCCTTGTGGCATCACCACTCGCAATGGTAGTCTTCTTTGCTTGTGCGGGTTTGGCCTTCTTCTTCTTATTCTTGGCAACATAACCAAGAGCCTCTTTCCCAATGTGTGGCTTTTGCATTTGCAAAAGGTCATCAAGAGGCTTGCTTTGGGAATTAGAGGCCTTGGCAAGTTCGACCTTCAACCTAGCATTTTTCTCAATGACATTTGCATGATCACAAGAAGTAGTAGAGGAACTAGGAATATTAGTTTTAGATGATTGAATTTAAAGTTGTTCAAAAGACTTGGTGAGAATAGAGTGTTCACTTTCCAAGGCCTTGTGAGCCTTGGTGACCTTCTCTACCTCCTCGGTTAGTCTATCATGACCAACACCAAATTTAACCTTTTCTTTCTTGTAAAGCTTATATTTTGCAATAGCATGGTCATGTTCTTTAATGATTTGAGAAAAGATTGCATTTTGTGACTCATCAAAATTTCAAGTTTCTCTTCAAGAGAAACACGAAGCTCATGCTCTTCCTCAAGAGCCACGGTGAGAGCGGCAATATCATTAGCATACTCTCTTTCAAGTCTCTCCTTCTCATCAAGCTCCTCTTGAATCCGCCCATAATCACTCATAAGAGATTCAAAGCGTTTCTTGGCTTCACCTTGCAAGTTAGTCATGAAACGATCCAAAGCAACATTTTCTTCCTTTACTCTAAGACTCATAAGATCATCCATTTCATTTATAGTCTTGGAGGGGGAAGGAGATGATACCTCGGTGTGCTTGGCCATGAAACACTTGGCGGATTGGATGGGGACGTTCTTATTGGGGGATTCGAAGAGAGATGATGATGTTGATGAAGCAATGGCAATAGCGGCCACTTCACTTGTGGTTTCTTCTTCATCGCTCTCACCCCCGCACATGTACTCCTCTCTTGTCACCAATACCATTCTTGAAGGAGGCTTCTTGTTGGGAATGTTCTTCTTGAATAAAGGTTTCTTGCTAGGTGACTTTGAGGCATTCTTGAGAACAAGCCTTCCTCCATGTTCTTCATGGTTCTCATAAGGACACTCGGCAACATAGTGATATCTATCTTGGCAATTGAAGCAAGTCTTCATTTTTGGGTTGCCCTCCTTGTAACCACTAGATTTGAACTTTTGCTCCACTTGAGCTTTAGCTTCGGATAGGTTCTTCCAAAAGGTCCTTGCCGCAAGAGCCACATAGTCCCTATGAGCAATCTTGAGTTCTTCGGGGTCCATGGAAGACACATCTTCACAATCTTGATCTTCATTGTGTTCAACCACCTTGGCCTTCAAAGCAAGTGAAGCTCCTTGTTGCATTCCAATAGCTCAGGCACGAGAGTCTTGTGCAATTTTGGCTTGGACTTTAAAAGATTGGATCTCTTGCATGACTTTATTGGAGGTCAATTATGGATAGTTGTGCCTTCCTTGGAGACTCTTCAAGTCGGCCGGTTCAAAGGGCAAGAGAGCATTCACATACTTCCTCTTGATCCAATCATCATTCACATGGGTCCCACCAAGAGCTTTATAGGCATTGACAAGGGACTTGAGTCTTCGATACATTTGCTCATGGTCTTCTCCATCTTCCATGAAGAACCCTTCGGCCTTGTTGCTCATTTCCTCAAACCGGTTTCTCTTCATGCTTTCATTTCCAACGAACACCTCAACAAGACAAGCCCAAGCTTCTTTGGCGGTGGTGCAATGCTCGATGTGAGACATATCATCCTCTCCCACGACATCTCGGATCAAGTCAAGAGCAGTGTCATTTAGTTGACAATCAACTATTTCTCTTCTTGTCTTGTTGGATTCATCCACGGCTTGATATCCTTGCTCAATGATCCTCCAAACTCGATAGATGCACTGTTCACATAAGATCTCATAGAAGATTGCCATTTAGTAAACAAAGATGCATTTAGCTTAGGTGGGTTTCCCCTTAGGTGAATAGGAGGATGAGGGATAGGTAGGTCGGGAGAGTATGGAAAAGGAATGGCACCATATACTCCTGAACCATTAGGTGGTTTAATTGGGGTGTCAATTTTATCTTGGTCAACCCCTTCTTCCCACCAACCTCTTCATCCTCGGGTTTCTTAGGAGGCTCCGAAGAAAGAGTAGTGGGAGGAGATGAGATACCCTTGGCCTCCATGAGTTTCAAGATCATCTCTTGCAACTTATCCATTTTAGTGTCCATAGAGGTCTTCAAGGCATTGAATTCTTCTATGGAAACCGAAGTGGACTCGATGGGGTCCTCGAGATCTCATTTCCATTCTCGTCAATGGCCATACTTCTCTTATGCGGTTAAGCCCAAATAAAGAGCCGAGTCTCTGATACCAATTGAAAGGATCAGTATGACCACCTAGAGGGGGGGGGTGAATAGGTGTTACTCAATTTTTAGCTCCTTTTCGAATTTAGGCTTGACAAAAAGGTAAATTCTCTAGATATGCAACTACGGTGAATTTACCTATATGACAAGTTAACACTATACTAAGCAAGATACAAGTGAGAGCTAACGAGTAAGGAATAACCGAACGGGAAGCACGCGGAGACAAGGATGTATTCCCGAGTTTCTCCTTTTTAGGGGAGTATGTCTCGTTGGAGGGGTGTGAGTTTCAAACTCAAACGCCACAAATGGCCTCACCCTATTCTCCGATGAACCTTGCCCAAAAGCTCGGTTCACCTTCCACTATCGGAATCCTTCAAGGCGGAATCCAGAGCCCTTACAACAAACTTGAGGCTCAACCCACAAAAGGATTGGGGGCTCCCAAGAACCACAACACCTGCTACACAAAAGTAACAAGCAAGTAAGGACAACAAGATGCCTAGGTTTTCCTAGTGGAAACTTTAGGCTCGAATCTCTCAAGTGAATGAGGGGAAAATGAAGAACGCTTTGGTGAAGTAGTAGATCCGGGCCCTCTCCTTCAATCCTCCAAAGATCAATGAGTTTTGGGTGGAGGGATTGGGAGATCTGGTGATTCTTGAGCTTGCAATAATGGTGGACTTCAATTTGGGGCGAGCTTGCTGGCTGGAGGTAGGTGGAGGGGTATTTATACCCCTCCCAAAATTGTAGCCGTTGCAGTCCACTTAGACCGGAGACTCCGGTCCAGGAGGGCCGGAGACTCCGGCCTGGGCGGAGACTCCGGACCCGAGGGGGGCGGAGACTCCGGCTCCAACCGGAGACTCCGGGGTCACTCCGGACCAACTCTGGGCCCATGTCAGAGAGCGCCGTCTTGTTGCGCGCTTCGCACCAAAACCTGATGTGCCGGAGACTCCGGCCCCTGTGCACCCCTGAGGCCGGAGACTCTGGCCTAGCCAGACATGTTGCAATCTCCTTTTTCCTTGAAAATTGTTTCGATGCAAAGTATAAATATTTCTTTTAATTCCTGCACCACTTAACAACATATTAGATATTTCCTAGTGTTGTTGCCTAACACACAAAACACATAGGGAACATAAAATATGTCCTTTCAACATTTTCTTCTCCAACCTGCCTCAGGTAGTCAGGCCTGCTCACAGCTGGCCTATTATAGATTAATAGGAGCGCTAACCGTTCATCATGGCTGTCGATCTGGGGCAACTATTGCAGATACTACCGGTCAAAATCAGACGTCACATATGATGATGGTTGGTAAATACGTATGATGTCAATGCTAAAGCATTTGTCATCAAACATGGTAAGGCTGTTAGAATTACGCTGAAGGACGTAGAAAATCTAATGGGACATACTCCCTCTGTTTAGGGAAAGTAATAGAGTGGCTCATGTTCTAGCTCAGAAGGCGGAGGGATCCCAGCTAATTACTTGGCTGGATGACCCGCCAGATTTTATTGTGTAACTTTGTTTGATAATTAATAAAGATGGCTAGTGGTTTTCAAAAAAAAAAGATAATCTAGAAAAGGCTAGATTGCTATACGTCGTGTTCCTTCCATACTATCAAAAGCGATCTTAATTTAAAAAATAAAAAAATCAAGCGATCTTGCACATCGAGAAAGTTGTGTGGCATTGTTGCAATCGACAACGTGTAATAGTAGAGTTACAACGATGACAGATTAAGACAACAAATTGGGGACAGTTCAAAAGATGGAAATTGTGAACATGTTAGAGCTTGGTGAAATCGTTTGACGACCGAACAAAGGGAGTAGATAAATGCATGTAGAAGAGCAGCCCGCAAAATAATCCGAGGTTAGAGAGGTCATCAGGGAAACCAATATCACGGTTGATGAGAAAGGTGCTTCAGGCGACCTCACTAAACCCCACGCAGAGGCTTGACCTCGCGATGGGGGCTTATTCTTAGTCGATTATCTGGGAAGCAAGACCTACCTTTACAGTGCACTAGTCGCTAAGGTTCGAGGCGAGGAAAAGACCGCGGTGGTCACAGTCTCGTCGGTTGTCACTGATTTCATCATGTCTGGAGGTAGATATCTCACTCGAGGTTTAAGATCCCACTAAACATTGAGTAACGAGCATCATGCAACTTCATTCTACAGAACAACTGAAAGTTCAAGATGTTGCCTAGATTTCATCATGTCTGGAGGTAGATATCTCACTCGAGGTTTAAGATCCCACTAAACATTGAGTAACGAGCATCATGCAACTTCACTCTACAGGACAACTGAAAGATCAAGATGTCGCCTAGAGAGGGGGTGAGTAGGCGTTTTTTAAATTCATTACGGATTTGGTTTAAAACAATGCGGAAATAAACTATCGTTTAGTTTATTCAATCACAAGTCCTAAATATGTTAGGCGCAACTAAGTGCACCAACAACTTAAGCTAAACAAGATGAGCACAGGATATATCTCACAAGTGATAAACAAGATATATATAACTTCAAACTCAACGGCTATCACAAGGAAATAAACTCAGATATAGAAATAACCGAGTCACGTGGTGACGAAGATGTATCTCGATTTTCCTTCCACGAAGAAATGTAGTCACCGTTGGAGAGTTGCGGGTTACCATGAAGCAGACCCATACGCCACGAAGGCTCACCTTCTTCTCCAAGCCCTCACACAAAGTAAGAGTCTTTTCCTTATGGTTAGCTTTTCCTTCACTCCGGAGATGGCAAGCTTCAGAACCACTTCACAATTCCCACGAAGGAGAAAACCCAGGCCTCTTCACAATCTTCCATGAAGAGGTCACCGCGATCACAACCACCTAACCATTTAGGGATTACCATTAATTACCAAAACACACATGGGGATCCATACAATTTCAGTCTCCTCCATTTTGGTAATTGATGACAATCTCAATAAGAGGGTTTATATAATGAATATTGAAAATAAGTACACAACTTATCTAAAAATAAATTGTATACAAGAGGTTGTATTTGATATGGTCAAGTATCACAAAGCTACGACTATCCCATATCAAAAACGATTGTACTCACATCAATCACTACAAAAGTAAGTGATGTGAGTAGATGATCGACCATGTGTTTGCTACCCTAGACCACAACATGGACAATCCGGATTACATGACTTCTCAAGCGATCGTCTCAACAAAGAATGAGAACCGTCAATGGAATAAACATGTGCATGATTGAGTATTTTCAGGGTGAGGAGATGATCTACCATAGCTTCAATACTACAAAGCACGATCTGCATGGCTACTACCCTCCTGATTTTTTGAACTCGCTGACTCTTAAATGAGATACCACCCCACACTTTTAAATTGGAGATAACATGCCCCGTTATTACTGTCGAGGAGCATTGACCCAGCTAACGAGTTGTGTAACGACACGAGGCTTGTGGTCCATAGGTTCCAGGAACGTCATCGAAGTGGAGATCATGGTGAGACAACACGGTGGGAAGAGGGTGTTTCTTCCTCAAATAGCTTTCTGCCCCTTCGACGATGACATGTTCTCATTTAGATTCAAGGGGAATCAGTTCCACATTTGTTTCATGGATCCGAGCCCGCACCAAAGTGAAGAGTGATGGCTACGTGTTGGTGAACCCCAAGAGGAAGGTTATGATGTAGACAGCAGAAGTTTTCCCTTGAATAATCTACCCAAGGTTTAATCGGACCAGTAGGACTTGACGATCAATTGGAAGGTTGTTGATGTTGACTCCCCCTGGCGCTAGGGAGCTTGCACCAACGTGGAATCTGCACAGACACAAACCAGAACTTTGCCCAACACGAAACAGAGAGGTTGTCAATCTCTCCGGTATTGCAGAAACAAAGAGTTAAACGTATGGTGTGGAAAACAGCAGGAAACACAGCAAGTAACAGGAAACAGATGATTGCAGCAGGTTGTGTAAACAGTATGAGGAAATTGGACCAGGGTCCACAGTTCACTAGTGGTGTCTCTCTCATAACAGATAACTAGCATGTTGGGTAAACAAATTACAGCTGGGCAATTGACAAATAGAGAGGGCATAACAAAGCAATACATGCCAAGATGTCTACTATGAAATCTAGTTGGGCATTACAACAAAGTACATAGACCGTTATTCCAACCGCATCTATGCCTAAATAATCCACCTTCAAGGCAGCATCCGCATCCTGTTCAGTATTAAGTTGCTAACAACAGATTATTGCATGAAGTAAAGTGTGTAATGTAATCAATACAAGTGCCCTTGGACACTGCACCAATGTTTTATCCCTAGTAGCAACAGCACATCTACCATCTTAGACCTTTCTGTCACTGATCCAGATATCTAGAGATTGAACCCACTATCGAGCATAAATACCCCCTCTTGGAGTCACAAGCATCTACTTGGCCAAAGCATCTACTAGCAACGGAGAGCATGCAAGATCAAGAGCACATAGATAAACAACTTGAATAAACATGGTATCAATATTCATCGGATCCCAGCAAACACAACATCTAGCATTACAATAAGATGATCTTGATCATGTTAGGCAGCTCACAAGATCTAAACATGGAGGCACAAGGTAGAGAGACAACCATCTAGCTACTGCTATGGACCCGTAGTTCAGGGGTGGACTACTCACGCATCACTCCGGAGGCAGGCATGGTGATGTAGAGCCCTCCGGTGATGATCTCCCCTCCGGTAGGGTGCCGGGAAGAGCTTCAGAACTCCTCCGATCTGAGATTGACGATGACGGCCGCGATGAAACTTTTCGTGGAATATGATCGACCGTAATAGGGTTTTCGCGTCGCGGAGAATATATAGGCGAAGAGGCGGCGTCGGTGGCCGAGGGGGGCCACCACGCCATAGGGGGGAGCGGGCCCACCCTGGGCCGCGCCCTAGTGTGGCGTGGCCCCCTGGTGGGTCTGCTCCGACTCCCCTTTGGACTCCGTGATCTCCTCGTGATATTATTGACGATTTCTTTTGTTTCGTCCAATTCCGAGAATATTTCCTTAATAGATTTTCTGAAACCAAAAACAGCAGAAAACAGGGAACTGGCACTGTGGCATCTTGTTAATAGGTTAGTCCCAGAAAATGCATAAAAATGATATGAAGTGTAACCAAAACATGTAGCAATTGATATAATATCAGCATGGAACATCAAAAATTATAGATACGTTTGAGACGTATCAAAGAGCTCTTGACTTGCGATCCAAATTCATATAAAGGCTAACTACTGTCGGAGTGGAACGGAGGCCCGTCGCAGGGAGGCTTAGAGCATAGGCGCCGACCTAGCTAGGTCATCACTACTGTATATATCTCTTGTAAGCCGCCGCACGGGATAAGTTAATCATTGTAAATCCCCGACGTTCTGTAACCTCTCTCAATATTATGAAGTTTGGCTGGTTGAACCCGTGGTTTCCTACTTGCTCTTTGGAGGGTGGTTTTCACGTAAAATCCGTGTGTCCTTTGTGTTTGGTTTGATCTTCTTCATTCTATTGCCTGATGTGATTGTAACAAGAGCAACATTAAAATCTTTGTCGTCAAGGACAAGGGAAAGAACCATACCAACAATTTAAAAAACTAAAACCAAAAAACAAATCTTCAGTAACAAAGCCTGTAAGGAACTCCTTAGCAGCTAAAGTCGTTGGACCAAATTTGGGTAGATTCCTTGGTGATCAACTGATCATGACGTACCTACCATTTGTGTAAAGTATATAATTGCTGCAAATATATTTGGATTTTTCAATACTACATCCCTATATTTTCTACTACGTGGATATTTATGGAAAATGGATTTTCTATAACTCATATGGCACGCAACCCGAATCTCGACCATCCGTTCCCGCGATTGAATGACCAAGATTTTCTATTGAATGGGTTGAAACTTCAACACATTCAACGACAAATCTCGGCCGTTTAATCGCGGAAACGGACGGCCAGAGATAGGGGTTGTGCGTCATATGAGTTGTAGAAGCTCATAACCGATATTTATGTGTATTTTATGGTTACGCGCAAGATATGTTTGATGACAAAATAAAGTTATGAACCCGTTGCAACGCACGGGTATTGAACTAGTATAAACTAGGAGGTCCTCTAGAATCTGAACATCGCTGGCTAGAATCTGAAAATTTTACGGTTTCTACAACAAATTAAAATTCTAGGAGGTCCCTAATATGGACGACCAATGCTCCTACGGATGAATTCCGTCGTCCCAAATTTATACGAAGGGGCGGAGAGGCTACGGGTAGGCAGAGGTCGCTTCTCCTCCATGCACTGGCAGGATCGACAGAAACATATGTATCGCCCTTTCGAGTCGGTACTCCGACTCGCGAGCACTATATCTCGCTTTAAGCGAGCGCGTGCACCGACTCGCCCACAGAGCGCTCCGCATGGGCCGGCCCGTTTGTGTTCTTTTCCTTTTTTCCTTCTTCGTTTTTTTGCTGTTTTTTTTGGTACTGCACTATTTTATTTTGACTACCATTTTTCGTGAACTATTTTTTATTACGGTAAATCTAATAAGGGAACGTGCCCCAGAAAGTCGCTCCGTCCAGCGCGCGTCAATATTCTCGCTCGCTCCATCCCGCGTCGTGCACGTCTTCCTCCTTTTCTAATCGGGCGCGGACTGACCTTATCATCTCTCTCTCGCTAGCGGCCACACAATATCACCTCGCGCTGGCCTCTTTTCCTCTTCCTGCCATGCTCCCAAACCTCGATGGATTTGGCAAATCCTAGTGAGTAAGGTTGCTTCGTGTTAGATCTGAGAGGCTAGGGAGTAGAGGAGGGTTAGAGCAGGAGAGGAGATGGATATGCGCGTGGGGGAGCAGGTGCCAACCGCGTTTGTGGCAGAGCAGCCGAGGGAGCTGTTGGCGGTGGCAGCGATGCGTGCGGCGGAGCAGCCGAGGTAGCAGCTGGAGGTGGCGGCGGCGTGTCCGGCTGAGCATGCGAGGGAGTTGCATGAACGAGGGTCGTCACTGCTCTCTGCCCCTCCGCAGTCGCCATGGCCGCCGCCATGGTGGGCCCGTTGACGTTTGCGTTGGACGCTATAAACAACGAATCTCCAGCCCAACAACCTCCCAGCCCCAAGCACCACGGTGAGGTGCACGGCCACCTGCACCGCCGCGAACACGAACACGGTGGACGCCTTGGTCACGGCGTCCACGACGCTATCGTTGGTGCTGACCACCGAACACCTGCATCAGGATGAGCGCCATGGTCTCCCCGCTTGGCGCCGGCGTGCCCAGTACGCCCAGGAACGTCCTCGCCAGGAGCACCACCAGCGAAGTCACGCAAGGCTGCCGAGGTATCTGCCGGGGGTGGCGGTGACGCGTTCAGCGGAGCATGCGAGGGAGCTGCAGAAGGCGACGCCGTTCATGTGGTGGAGCACCGAGGTATTTGCTAGAGGAGTAGGCGAGGAAGCTGCACGGGTGGAGCAGATGTCGAGCTACCATGTTGGCTGCGTCTGGTTGAGCTGGCGGTGGTAGCTACCTCAACCAGAATTGATGTAGACAAGACAAGCAGGGATGGGAGCAGGCTCTATCATGGCACAACTACGAGTCCAGAGTTATGGTGCGTGCCTTCCACCTCTCTCGTTGGTGTAGTTGCTCCTCAATTGTTGATGTTTGGGCTACACAATTGCTGATGGTGGATATCAAGGCTGATTGAGCCTTGAATGTGTTGAATGGATGCAAACAACTATCATGTTAGGGATAATTTTGTGTGCTGGAATTTTTCCTAGAGTTTTGTGTAGCTTTCATGATAGTATTGAATATTCATCAGCCAAATTGGTAAGTGTTACCAGTTAATCTGGTTAGTAGTAGAGGTTAATTTGGAAATTAGCTAGCGTGATGGTAATTCTCTTCTACACGGTATTTGTTTGAGAAATCTGATAATTGCTATCGGATAATCTGGTCACTTAAAATGGATAATCTGGTAACTGTATTATAGCTAGTGGCAATCTTGTTAAACATAATACGATGACTAAAATGGATCATTGGTAATGGCTATCAGATAATATGTGACTTAAAATAGATAATCTGGTATTTGTATTGCCCATAGTGGTAATCCTCTGCAACATAACCTGGTGACTTAAGATGTATAGCTTGGTAATCGCTACCAGATAATCTGGTGACTTAAAATAGTTAGTCTCGTAATTGTATTGCCCCTAGTGGTAATCCTCTACAACATAACATGGTGACTTAAGATGTATAGCTTGGTAACCGCTATCGGATAATCTGGTAATCAGGTAGCCATCATATGGTAATCTGGTAGCCATCGTATGGTAATATGGTAGCGAGCAGCACCCCGAATTTTTGTGTGGTGGCCAAACTACCTGGTAAGTAACACGATATACATCCGGCAACTACATGTTAATAACCTGGCAACTGTATGTTAGTACCTGGCAACTACATAATGTAAATCTGACAACTGATGTACATGGTATAAATCTGGCAACTAGAGATGTGTACACACCTTCCAAATGAGGCATCTAACCATTCCATCCGTCTGCATTTTACCGCATTCACACTCACAATGTTCTTCAACATCTTTCTTGCAAATCATTGTACGATCGGTATCCATAGTGAAAGCAAGGCAACGACTAATAAACAACCTTGCAACTTATTGTAAAGAACTTGGCAACCTATAATAAACAATCTGGCAATTGATGAACTTTTTCTCTGTTAACGAATTGAAGTACATTTTCCTTATGAAATATCATTGTTGCTCGCCTGTTTTAGCGTTGCTTCATTTCATCATCACAATGCATAGGGTCAACCATGTTGACCTGATACAAAATACAAATAGATTTAAGTTCAAACTCGTCTAACAATGCTTCTTATTTCTTTCCAGAGTGTTTGGAGTTTATGAAAACGCGACTGATAAGAAAATGGTGTGTTTGATGGATAGGATGCGCAAAAAATACATGGTGTAAGAATGGAGAAAGTTGTGCATAGCTGATGGCTCCCAAGTGCAGGAGATCAATTGTAGTACCTTTCAATCAGAAAAGGTTGTCGAACCCACGAGGAGCTGAAGGTATTGGTTAGTAAGATTGGTAAATAAAACAATAAAAGATGCAAGTGTTTTTGGTATTTTCAGTTGTATAGTTGCAAGCAGATAACAGATAGTAGCAAGTGAAAGCTCTCAAAGAGAGAAAACCCAATCCTCTTATGTGGCAAAAGGACAAGCTCAAGTAATGTGTAACTTATATGTGGCAAACGTTCCCGAGGGCGGCATGGATGATGCTAGGCATAGAGATTTATAAAACAACACGTTGAATATCTTGTCAAGTTTTAATCTTCTTTGGACGGAGCCATAATTAGGTATAGCTAAATAAATAAACTACAACCCTTATGATGGATCATGTGGCCAAGTAAATGACTGCACAAGAATTATTAAGACATAAAGTCCCACCATAGCATTAAACTCTAAGGTCCCCGATACTAATACCCTCATAATATAACTTCATGACTCGGTCTCAGGTTTACATGTCCTCCCAAGTCTCCATCAATTCATTACACTACGGTGTTCTCCTATGAGCCCATAAAGGTGAAGTGTTGTGCAGTCGACGTTCGCACAACACCATCATAGAATCACATAAAAGATAAACTCTTGACAAAATACCAACACATGTCATATATAAATCATTGCCAATTCATCCTATGCCCTCAGGAACATACGGGAACTACTCACAACGTGCGAACATGATGATATTCAGTGGCATAAGTGGTACAACACAATCTGAAATTATAACTTCACCACCAAATAATGACAAGTACTCAATCACAAACATGAATAGTAGCACAAGACAAGTATCTAGGGTATAGCAACTCTCAAACTGCGAGGGGAACGGAATGGATCGTGGTGATGATGATGGTGATGGTGCTGGTCTTGATGGGGGTGATGATGTAGAGGCCTCCTCCCACGCCAAGGAGGAGAGGTGATGACGATGACGATGATTTCTCCCTTCTCCAGAGTTCCGGAGCGGCAGGATCTGACCCCCCTCGGAAGGGATCAGGAGTTTCGCCGCCGCCGCGACCTCGGATGGACTTGGAAAAATTAGGGCGTTACTTTTTGGGCGAGACGAAGGCGTCGATAAAAAGCCCCAGGCGAGGAGGTGCCCGAGGCACCTTTGGGTGGGTCCCACACGGCCAAGTACATGGGCCGCGTGGGCCACCCCCATTTGGCCCTCGTGGCTCTCCTCTCTTCGGTCTTCTTCCCTCTGCCTTTCTCCCGATGAAAACTGACGCAGTATTTTTCCTTTTATTATTTGAGTTCCTGTAGCTCCTGAAACATTAAAGACAAGAAAAGGGGGTTTTCTGCCTCCCAGAAATTAAATACCAAAAATAGGGACTTTGTATGAAAATCCCCAAAATCATCTAAAACATGTAGAAACAATCATATAATCATGCAAATAACATTCTAGTATGATACTAAAAGTTATATAAATGATGATATAAAATGCACGTATCAACTCCCCCAAGCTTAAACCTTGACTCGTCCTCGAGTAAGTAAGGACATAGATCATTACATGCATCAATGGAGTGGTGAGCATCAAGGCTGCGGTAAACCACAGTGCCATACCTGAAGGTCTTGTCCTCTAACTCATCCAGCCTTTCCTCCACCGTGCCGGTGGCCTTGGGAGCCTTCACCTCCTCCACGAGCATCACGCCCTCCTTGAAGCACACGGTCTTCGGTGGTGTCATCACGGAGTTGAGGTAGCGGTTCACAACACCTTCTTGGGAGAGCTCTCCCCCTCTTGGTTGGATCCGGAGCAAGACATGGCTAAAACCTGACAGGCAGAAACAACAGAAACAAAGATCGCTCGAGAACGCTCGGTGCGAGATTAGATCGGCAGAGAGGAGTATATATTGAGGGTTTTTAGGTCAAGACGAAGCGTCGGGATCGAAAACGAGACGAAAAGGGACTCCGAGGTGGAAAAGGGACAGCCCCACGCGGCCAGGTACATGGGCCGCGTGGGCCCCTCTCTTTCCTCCCTCGGGTCTCCGTTTCGTCCAGTTTTCTTGTCCCACACGTTAATTTCCATAAAAATGACTTCCGTAAAATATTATGCAATTCCGAGAAACTTTCCAACAGTAAGTTACCTTCTATTGTTTTGGGGTTTCTGAAACTGCACGGTTTCTCTCAATTACCTCTTCCGGTGTTTGTAAATTCAACTCCTCCACCCTTCCGATGAAGCTCTTTCCTGCAATATAAGGTTTAAGGCGTTGTCCATTGACTACATGAGGTTTACCTTTCATGTCACCGTGAAGACGGATAGCTCCTGAACGGTACACCTCCTGTATCACTAATGGTCCCTGCCACTTTGAAGCTAGCTTCCCTGCAGAAAACTTGAAACGAGAGTTGTATAATAAAACTTGATCACCTACTTTGAATTCCTTTTTCTTAATTTTCTTGTCATGCCAAATCTTAACTTTTTCTTTAAACATCCTGGCACTTTCATAAGCTTCATTTCTCCATTCGTCAAGTAGGTTTAGGTCAAGAATTCTCTTTTCTCCCGCAGTTTTAAAATCAAAGTTCAGTTGTTTAATA
This sequence comes from Poa pratensis, assembly GCA_947311845.1. Taxonomy (NCBI): domain Eukaryota; kingdom Viridiplantae; phylum Streptophyta; class Magnoliopsida; order Poales; family Poaceae; genus Poa; species Poa pratensis. The sequence goes on from CAMZMU010000054.1 coordinate 48,520,727, forward strand.
GCCCATCTAGCTTTATGTTCTAGTTCAACAGGTAAGTGACAAGCTTTTCCATAAACCATTTTATAAGGAGACATTCCCATAGGATTTTTAAAAGCAGTTCTATAAGCCCACAAAGCATCATTAATCTTAATTGGCCAATCAGATCTAGACTTATTCACTGTCTTTTCCAAAATGAGTTTAATTTCCCTATTGCTTAATTCAACTTGCCCACTTGTTTGAGGATGATAAGGAGATGCAATTCTATGGTTAACATCATATTTTGCCAAAGTTTTTCTAAGAACACCATGCAAGAAATGAGAACCACCATCAGTAATTAAGAACCTAGGAACACCAAACCTGGGGAAAATGATGTCCTTGAGCATCTTCATTGCTGTGGCATGATCTGCACTTTTGGTTGGAATTGCTTCCACCCACTTTGTAACATAGTCAACTGCAACCAAAATGTGAGTATGCTTTGTCTTTGATTCTGGGAAAGGACCCATAAAGTCAAAACCCCACACATCAAATGGTTCAAGTGGCAATGAATAATTCATAGGCATTTCATTCCTCCTACCAATGTTTCCTACTCTTTGACATTTATCACAAGATTTAACATATTCAGCACAGTCCTTAAATAAAGTAGGCCAATAGAAACCAGATTGTAATACCTTTGCTCCTGTGCGATCTCCTGCATGATGCCCTCCATAGGGACTGTCATGACAATCTCTTATAATAGCCTGTTGTTCATGCTCAGGTACACAACGTCTAATAATACCATCCACACTTTTCTTATAGAGGAAAGGATCATCCCAAAAATAATGTCTAAGATCATAAAAGAATTTCTTTCTTTGTTGAGAAGTGAAGTGTGGAGGCAAAACTTTACCAACAATAAAATTTGCATAGTTGGCAAACCAAGGAGATGCAACTTTAGCACTAGAAACATTAACAATTGCAAGTTGTTCATTAACAAAGCTATCATTAATAGGAATAGGATCATCAGGTATGCTTTCCATCCTAGAGAGATGATCAGCAACTTGATTATCCTCCCCTTTCCTATCAACAATGTGTAAATCAAATTCTTGCAATAGAAGTACCCATCTTATTAGTCTAGGCTTAGCATCTTTCTTATTCATCAAGTATTTAATAGCAGAATGATCAGTATGTATTGTGACTTTTGAATCAGTAATATAAGGTCTAAACTTGTCACAAGCAAACAGTACTGCTAAAAATTCTTTCTCAGTTGTAGCATAATTCTTTTGAGCAGCATCAAGTGTTCTACTAGCATAATAAATAACATTCAGTTTCTTATCAACACGTTGGCCCAAAACAGCCCCAACTGCATAATCACTAGCATCACACATAATTTCAAAAGGCAAGTTCCAATCAGGAGGTTGAATAATGGGAGCAGTGATTAAAGCATTCTTCAAAATATTAAAGGACTCAATGCAATCATCATTAAAAGAGAAAGGAACATCCTTTTGCAGAAGATTGGTTAGAGGTTTTGATATTTTGGAGAAATCCTTAATGAACCTACGGTAAAAACCTGCATGCCCAAGAAAACTTCTTATACCTTTGAGGTCCCTTGGATATGGTAGTTTTTCAATAGCTTCAATCTTTGCTGGATCAACTTCTATTCCTTCTCCAGAAATCTTATGCCCAAGAACTATACCTCAGTAACCATGAAGTGACACTTCTCCCAATTAAGAACCAAGTGTTGGTCTTCACAACGCTGTAAAACTTTGTTAAGGTTGAACAAGCAATTATCGAAGGAAGTACCATACACAGAAAAATCATCCATAAAAACCTCCATTATCTTTTCAATATAATCAGCAAATATAGCATTCATGCATCTTTGAAAAGTAGCAGGAGCATTACATAAACCGAATGGCATTCTCCTGTAAGCAAAAGTACCATATGGGCAAGTAAAAGTGGTCTTTTCTTGATCATCCTTATGGACAGGAATTTGCGAGAAACCTGAATAACCATCTAGATAGCAAAAGTGAGAGTGTTTAGACAACCTTTCTAGCATTTGATCAATAAATGGCAATGGATAATGATCTTTTCGAGTTGCTTTATTCAATTTTCTGAAATCAATAACCATCCTATAACCAACTACAGTACGTTGAGCCACAAGTTCATCCTTTTCATTTGGAACAACAGTCATTCCACCCTTTTTAGGAACACAATGAACAGGACTAACCCACTTACTGTCAGCTATAGGATAAATGATACCAGCTTCAATAAGTCTTATTACCTCTTTCCTTACCACTTCTTTCATTTTTGGATGGAGGCGGCGTTGAAAATCAACAACAGGTTTTGCATCTTCCTCCAGATTAATTTTATGCATACATAGAGCGGGGCTTATACCTTTAAGATCATCAAGAGAGTATCCAATGGCTGGTCGGTGAGCTTTTAGCACATCAAGTAATTTCTCTTCCTCTTCAGCTGAAAGGTTAGCACTAATAATGACAGGATATATGCTCTTCTCATCCAAATATGCATATTTCAGATTTGCAGGCAAAGGTTTCAATTCAAAACTAGGATCCCCTTTAGGTGGTGGTAGCACTCCTAAATTATCAGGTGGGATATGCAATTGTAATTGTGGTGGTTGTTGCCATAATATTTGTTCCAAAGCCTCTTTTTCCTCATCATTAAATGGTTCATCTTGATTAAGCATATAACGTTCTACAACATCAGTTGAAGCTACAGCTATATGAGCAAGAGTTTCAATTAAATTATTAGGAATTGGCTCTTTCTCAACATGTTTATCAGCAAATTTGGAAAAGTTAAATTCAAGTTTCTCACCAGCACATTTAATAAACACTTTCTCTTTAGGCAAATTAATTTCAGCACCAACAGTATGTAAGAAAGGTCTACCAAAAATGATAGGACAAAATGAATCTTGAGGACAACCAAGCACAATAAAATCAGCAGGGTATTTTATTTTGCCAATCAATACTTCAACATCTCTAACAATTCCAAATGGACTAATATAATCTTTATTAGCAAGTTGAATTGTCATACCTGTCTCTTCCATAACAATGGGATCAATATCAGGCTTGATCTCAAGATAAAGAGAATATGGAATGACACTAATACTTGCTCCAATATCACATAGACCATGATAACTTGAAGTCCCAATAGAGCATGATATAACAGGTTTCCCAACTTTGGCCGAATTACCTTTGATGACTTTGGTAGCATCTTCACATAGATAAACATCCACTGGGTCTTCTTCATTTAGTTGCTTGATAACAGAAATTTGAGTGTTGACTTCCACCTGTTCATAAGGCTGAGAACATCTTTTGTTACTCTTGTTAGTAACAGCTTTAAGTAAATTCTCCTTAACTTGGTTTGGAAATGGAGGTGGTTCAACATACTCCTCAATTGTCACAGATGACATTGGTTCAACCTGTTTAATAACTTTAGGAACAACAATAGATTGTTTAACAGGTTCAACATAAACTTCAAATCCACTTTTTGGAACACAGATATGATCAGCAAAACCTTTAGCTATTTCAATTATAACATAAGGATCAAGACCAAAAGTATCACTCAGATTTTTAAACAAATAGAAGTAGAGAAATTCTCTACACATGAATATTCATAATCAAAATATGGCTCATTACCTTTATCAAGATCCCAGTGGCTAGTATTTTCAGAAATAGTCTCCAATAAATTCCATGCTTCTTCTTCAGTGTTATTAGTAAAACTTCCACCAGATGAATTATCCAGAATCTCCTTGTGCTTCATAGGTAGTCTCACATAAAAGTTTATCAATATAAGTTTCCTTGTAAGATCATGACATGGATTCTTGCGAAGGAGTTCCTTTAACCTCCCCCAAGCTTGAGTAATACTCTCTCCCAGATGTGGCCAGAAATTGAATATATAGCAGCGGTTATCATAAGCTTCTTTAGGAGTAAAATATTTAAGAAAGAAAACCTTCCTCAAGATACTCCATTCATTCTGGACCTCTTCATCCAAAGACCTGTACCAATCACGAGCATTACCAGATAAAGACAAATACAATAGCTTCCTTTTTACCTGATCCTCTGAAATACCAGGTAGTCTGAATAAGCCACATATGTCCTCAATTATTTCCATGTGCTCGCGTGCCGACTTAGTTCCATCTCCTGTAAATGGATTTTTCATAACTCTTTTAACATGACCATGGGAATTTTATATCCCACTTTAGGTACTCAGACACAGTAGTTTCAACCACCTTTGCAGTAGTGGCATAAGCACTTTCATATAGAGCAAGATGCAGCGAGGCACGATTCATAAATGCCATAGTAACAATGAGATAAACAGCTTTCAAGTTTCCTTACCAAACTTCTTACCAATAGCGCTACGCTCCCCGGCAACGGCGCCAGAAAAGTATCTTGATGGCTCCCAAGTGCAGGAGATCAATTGTAGTACCTTTCAATTAGAAAAGGTTGTCGAACCCACGAGGAGCTGAAGGTATTGGTTAGTAAGATTGATAAATAAAACAATAAAAGATGCAAGTGTTTTTGGTATTTTCAGTTGTATAGCAAGCAGATAACAGATAGTAGCAAGTGAAAGCTCTCAAAGAGAGAAAGCCCAATCCTCTTATGTGGCAAAGGACAAGCTCAAGTGATGTGTAACTTATATGTGGCAAACGTTCCCGAGGGCGGCATGGATGATGCTAGGCATAGAGATTTATTAAACAACACGTTGAATATCTTGTCAAGTTTTAATCTTCTTTGGACGGAGCCATAATTAGGTATAGCTAAATAAATAAACTACAACCCCTTATGATGGATCATGTGGCCAAGTAAATGACTGCACAAGAATTATTAAGACATAAAGTCCCACCATAGCATTACACTCTAAGGTCCCCGATACTAATACCCTCATAATATAACTTCATGACTCGGTCTCAGGTTTACGTGTCCTCCCAAGTCTCCATCAATTCATTACACTACGGTGTTCTCCTATGAGCCCATAAAGGTGAAGTGTTGTGCAGTCGACGTTCGCACAACACCATCATAGAATCACATAAAAGATAAACTCTTGACAAAATACCAACACATGTCATATATAAATCATTGCCAATTCATCCTATGCCCTCAGGAACATACGGGAACTACTCACAACGTGCGAACATGATCATATCAGTGGCATAAGTGGTACAACACAATCTGAAATTATAACTTCACCACCAAATAATGACAAGTACTCAATCACAAACATGAATAGTAGCACAAGACAAGTATCTAGGGTATAGCAACTCTCAAACTGCGAGGGGAACGGAGTGGATCACGGTGATGATGATGGTGATGGTGCTGGTCTTGATGGGGGTGATGATGTAGAGGCCTCCTCCCACGCCAAGGAGGAGAGGTGATGACGATGACGATGATTTCCCCCTTCTCCGGAGTTCCGGAGCAGCAGGATCTGACCCCCCTCGGAAGGGATCAGGAGTTTCGCCGCCGCCGCGACCTCGGATGGACTTGGAAAAATTAGGGCGTTACTTTTCGGGCGAGACGAAGGCGTCGATAAAAAGCCCCAGGCGAGGAGGTGCCCGAGGCACCTTTGGGTGGGTCCCACGCGGCCAGGTACATGGGCCGCGTGGGCCACCCCCATTTGGCCCTCGTGGCTCTCCTCTCTTCGGTCTTCTTCCCTCTGCCTTTCTCCCGATGAAAAACTGACGCAGTATTTTTCCTTTTATTATTTGAGTTCCTGTAGCTCCTGAAACATTAAAGACAAGAAAAGGGGTTTTCTGCCTCCCAGAAATTAAATACCAAAAATAGGGACTTTGTATGAAAGTCCCCAAAATCATCTAAAACATGTAGAAACAATCATATAATCATGCAAATAACATTCTAGTATGATACTAAAAGTTATATAAATGATGATATAAAATGCACGTATCAATAGCAAGAAGTCTTTGTTCCTATTTCTATTTTCCGAGGTTCTAGATTTTGTAGCTGTCAGGTTTACACTGTTATTTGCCAAATTTCTAGTGTCTAATTGCCAGGTTTCTAATGTTTAGTTGCCAGGTTCATAGTCTGGTCTGTGGTTGCCAGGTTCATTTTCTTTGTTTCTTTGCTTTTCGATAGAGATGTTTCCTATGGGTACCTAATGCCTTGTGTATGTATCTAAAGTACCGGATTATCTCTATGGTTTAGTGACATAATTTTTCATAATTGTGTCAACATGGTTCACGTATATTTTCCATCTTCATTCATGTTCTTGTTCTATGTTGTGGGTACCCCGGACTAGCTGTCCGAAATACCCGATTATGCTTAACACAACGATCCCGTGATCAGTCTATCATTGCACATAATCCGAATTGGATACCAAAGTTTACATCCATTACAATACCGAATTAAAAGTCTTACATAAATGGTCATTTAAACCAAGTCTTACATAGGTGCCTTCATGGGCCAAACCAAAATATCAGCGGAAGCTACTGCGTAGTAGACATCATATTCTAACGACGACAACCCGACAGGCAGCTGACTTGTGGAGATCCTTAGTTGGCGTAGAAGTCGCCATACTCCTGCTCGGCGTAGTGCTCCTCCTCGTAGTCTGGCTAGGTCAATAGCCAGGGACGAAACCAATATGAGTACATTTGAATGTACTCGCAAACTACCCCAACATGAGTATGCACTAGTTTTATTTTAGTTGACAACTTTTATTTATTTAAAACATCTCTATATCTTTATTGAAAAAGGTAAGAAGAGTTTTATAACTATCTTTTAAAGAAACCACCATTTTATCTGTTTCTCCAAAACTCCTCATTTTTCCGACCATAGCCCGTCATGGTCCACTTCCTCCAACAACCTCATACCGATCCGTTGGTATAGGTGTAAGGAACATTCTCCACTTCATTTTATTTTTAAAACTAAGTCTTTCAAAAACTTGCACATGGTCTTAGGACAGCCTTCCAACTGTCCATATCCGAGGACTCGGCTATTCGAATAGTTTTAACCCTCTGCAGAGGTAGCACGCTTTTAGCCCACATTCATTGGTAACTCATCGTGTCAGCCACGTCCCGCCATACCAGGTGTATGCGAAGTTGAGCCACCGACCATAGCCTCTTATTTGCTCATGCTAGTATAGGATCCTTCCCATATGACACTTTCCATCTACACTCAGTCCAGTTTCCCGTCAGAAACCCTAAGTGTGAGGACTCATAGTTTTGTCCGGCGGTTTATGGTGGAACCTTCTATCCTCCCCACCAACTTGTGTGAGGACCCGGGTCAGGGGGTAGGTCCTCGGACCATCCCCTCATGCATAACGGAGTGATCTCCGTCAATGAGGTATCCCATACTAATAAGAGCAAACTACATGACTAAGCCCTGTTCCCATATGGGGGTAAATGTGGTCGCACAGGGTAAGATTGGTAGTCATAGTACTAGGACACTGTGCATTTTTCATAAACATCACCATTTTTCCATTTCTCCACTTCAACACCGACATCTCGGTATTCCATAATCACTCAAGTATTTTCAAAGGAGTTTTGAATAAACAACATTGTTTCCCATCCTACAGTTTTATATAAACTACTTTATATTTCTACATAGGGTGGCAAAATAATATCCATATACTTTTGAAAAGGTTTTGTAAACCATGGCCTTAAGAGTAAATCATTGGATCAAAGTAGATGCATATGTATTTAGGTGCAAGCTCAGAGAGTAGCTTGCCTTGCTCGGCAAAGTGGACTTGGTCTTGATCTTCAGATTGAACAAACTCTCCTTCCTCGATAAATCCGACAGCGTTCTCGTCTAATTAATAAACAAACAAACAAACCAATCACTAAACTACTCAAGCAATCATCTCAACATAACAACCATAAACATCACAAATAGCTACTGCACACATCAAACAATACAATTTGGTTTCAAATTAATTGAACTAAACAATATTTATTTATGTCCAAAATTATGGCAGAAACTTGTGGAACATGTTTAATTGCACAACTTGAGTTCTGTTGGTCACAAAAATATAAACTAAATTTCTACAGAAAGCTACTGATGTGTAGAAGACAACCCAATTTGATTTGGATCATTTGGAGTTACCAAACTCCCTACACAATTGTTTGAATCCAGTAACTTAATAATCAAGTTTTAGCTACCAATTAAGTTCTGTTGATCCTAAAATTATATCCTTTTAGGGGTAACTAAAAATGACTAAATGTGATCTAACAAAATTGGTCCTAATTCATTTGGGTTAACCATTAAACATATTTAAATGTTTGAGTGCAGAAGGGTGTTTAAACTTCAACTTAATACTAAACAAATACTACTGCACAAATAATTCTACCAAAATTAGGGAAGCTAATACATGGCAGTACTAAGCTAGAAAATTTGGTTTGGAATTATTTGGACTAACAGAGTATCAGAAACAAACAAGTTTAGAATTTAAACCTTCTGTAGTATTTTTAATAACACTTTTTAACTATTTATTTAAATGACATGGGACCACTTGGGTTGGTTAAACAATTTCATAAGCTTTCCAGAACAATTGAGTTTGATTTATTTGGATTCCTAAATCTCGAGATATTGAATTTTGAAGTTAGGTCCAGTACTGTTTTCAGTATTTCAATTTAATAACAGAATTTCGAGTTATGGATAATGTTCAGATTTCTGACTAGTGGGACCTACACGTCAGCGACACTGTGCGCGCGTGGAAATTAATAAAACGCTGACGGGTGGGGCCAGCGCGTCAGACTAACATCTAAACGAAGGGGTACGCTGCCGTTGGATCAAGATCCAACGGCCCACGTTCGAGTCCATCGGCGACGACCATTTCTGGGAGGCGCCGTGGCTCCGGCGACGGCGAGGTGCATGGAAACCTCACCTAGAGGACTCGGCAGACGGCGGCGATGACGCGAATCGACGGCGGAGGCTCGGGGAAGGTCGTGGCGCGAGTTGCACTTGCTGGGACGGCGTGTAGCGGTGACGGCGAGGCGTCGGACTTCCACGGCCACGGCAACGAACTCCGGCGAGCTCCTGCGGTCGCGTCTGTGCACGAAAAAGAGGGAAAAGGGCTCGGGTGAGTGCGGTGTCGCTAAGGAAGAGAGTGCAGGCCAGAAAGAAGAGAAAGGGAGAGTGTGGCGTCGTGGCCATGCTCGACCTCGATGGCGGCAGTGGCTGCGGCAATGCACGCCCTCCTGGCGGTGCACGGTGAATTTGGAGAGGGAGAGAGGGAGTGAGGGTGGTGTGGAGTGTCCAGAGGGGCTCGGGGTGGCTTTATAGCGCGAGGGCCGGCGTATCGTGGACGAAGCGCATGGACGGCGTCCATGGCGTTGACGGCGAGATATTTCTCGATTCCGCGGTGGAGGTGCAGGGGATCGTGGCGACGTGGTGTCTACTGGGGTCCGGACGTGTTCTAGAAGCTCTGGCTCGAGCCTTGCGTGTCGAGGTGCAGAGAGGGGCGCTAATTTGGGTCGGCAACGGTGAGCTTGCCACGGCGATGCGGAGGGGATAGGGGCGGCGTTGGGGCAAGGGGGCGTGCTCTGGGGCTTCTCCTCGTCGTGTAGAGGCCGCAGAGACGCAGAGGCACGAGGAGCGCGGCTGGGGGGGCCTGGGCGGCCAGGAAAACGGCGAGGCGTGCCACGGCGACACGGCGGTGTGCGTCGGGGCGAGGGGGTGAGGTAGACGATGGCATTTTTGCCAAAACCCCCTGCCTCCTTTTCTTTTCTGTTTTCCTTTATTTCCTTTTAGTCTAGTAGCTTTTCTAGGATTTATTTAGGACACTTAAACATTTTAGAAAAATTTGCAAATAATTGTGGGGCCTTCCCATAACATGTAGAAGCTCCACAAAATTTGGCTTTGCAAAATAAAATGTTTTGAATCATTTTCTTTCATAGGGTTTTAATTATGGCATTTTTTTATTTCAATTGTTTTTACTTTTGAATTTTAAAATAGGTGTAAAATATTATTTGGGAGAGATAAGTAGTAAGAATACAAATGAGGGGTTTCATATACCATTGCTCTGAATTTTGTTTGAAACAATTTAGTTTCCCACTTGGAGAATTTGTGTGACACATGTCACATTCATTTTTCTTGTTTCCACTTTTATTTTATTCCTCTCCTTTTATTCATGTTTTTATTTAGAGCAAGCAACACACATTTAGCAAGAACTAAATAGCACAAGCAACAAGAATTAATTACCACAGGCAACAATTTTACAAACAACACATAATAATCAACAAAAGTTTTTGTTGGCTCTCATTTTTGGAGTAATAATACTGATTATAATTCTGGGGTGTTACATATGTATATTACCAAATTTCCGCTTTTATATTTGTGTTTAGTGAGCTAGAAACTATGTCACTGTCTGTTTACATGTCCTCTCTAAATTCAGTAGTGCCTTTTTTCTGCCATGGATTACAGTTGGGAAGAAGTTTCATCTAGTTCATATGTGTCTATCTTTTTGGCTTTGTTTTTGCTTGAGGGTAACATGATAAGTAGGTAAGCATGGAGGCAGCATTTGATTTCGTACTCGTAGTGGACTTTTTTGTAGTCAGATCTTAGCCGTGGTGAGGTGATGTTCAAATGGTTCCTTGTCAGGTTCCATGGCGTGGGGTTATGATTACGGGTTTGTTGACTCGGCTGAGGTTATTTTCTTGGGCCAGATTTGGAAGCCCAGTTGGGGATTGCGGTGTGCCTGCTCTTGAAAGGGCTGGTGTGAGCACACGCGCGCGAGAATACTTAGCGAGCTAGGCGCCGTATATGGGGCACGGTCCCTAACTAGCACGGTCCTTTTTATTATAGGTGAACACTTTTTAATTAATTGTGACCATTTTTACCGTGAATAATTTTTTAAATTATAGGTGTACACATTTTAATTCTCTAGAAATACATGGATATTTTTTCTCATGAACCATTTTTTATTATAGTTGTAAACTTTTTGAATTATATTTTATTATAGTTGTCTGAATAAATGCAGAAACTAGTTAGAACTAACCTGTGGTTGGATGATTAGGAGGATAGTTGTATCCCTAAGCCAACAGAGTTTAAACCTCATATATGACACTGATATTTCTCATTTAGACGTAATATTCTTTAGTGAACTCGACGTTCCCGTCGATAGCGAGACGACTGTGGTTACTTCGTCAACTTCAAGACACGACCCGTTGGCTCAGTCTATTGAATGTGCTCATAGGGGTAGGTGTGTGTGTCTGCGTTCATAGGAGTGAGTGTATTCGTGTGTTTGTGAACATCTAGGTTTTTATTGTGTTTCGCAAAGCGTCGGAACCAGCCGATAGTTAAAGCCTGGGCAAAGTCTAGCGTAATAATGTGTTGTTGAATATTTGCCCATGGAAGATTTATCTTGTAGCCTTGCACGTTCAGAGCATTACAATGGAGTTTGGTAGCTGAGCCGCCTGGGCATGCCGGGCTGTGGCTCCGCCAAAAAGAAACTCAAAGAGCATGTCATCCGTGGGTAGGCTCCATACCTCCCGCGTATCACCTGCCATAGGCCACGCGGGCATTTGATCATCGCATGAGAGTATGAAACGATGCCTCTCCTTCATTCCTGCATATCTGGCAGATGGCCGTGGTTTTCATGCCGCGCCTGCACATATTGGCCTGCATTGCTAGTGCGTTCTGGGCAAGCTTCCAGCCGTAAGACAAATTGATACATAGGATTTCTAAAATTTCAATCTGAATTACTGAAACCATAATCATAGTTAGACTTTTTTAAGGAATGCCTCATGGCGTTTTATTCATTAGATAAACCATGGGCAGACACAAGGGGCGGGCCGGTGGGGCCGTGGCCCACCCAGAAATCTGGGGGAAAATTCGTATACCCCTAAGCATTCGGCCAAGTTTGCTTGATGGGCCTCGATTTTGTTCAACAGAGCACGTCGTGCAGCCAGCGAGCGAGCAACTCCCTGCCCCGATCCTCTTTCTGCTCTGGACCAGAACGACATGGGGAAAACCTAGCGCCGACGCTGCCCCTCGGCGGCTCCGCCTCCGACCTCCGCTCTCAACCGGCCCTGCCTCCCCCCGGCCAGATAAGTCGCCGGCTAGCCCCCTCGCCGGCTTGCTCGCCGGCCGCCGCTGCGGGCTGCGACGCTGCCCTCCTCTACAGTTCCCCGGCCTCCTTTGACCTCTGCAGCTCTGCTCCGCCACTCGCTGCGGCACAAAGCCACGGAGAGCAATAGAAGGAGAAGAAGGACAACAAGCAGCAGCTGTTCAGCAGGTATTGTTTTGCCCCATCAGTTTATTACCGAACGAACAACATTTTGCCCCATTACCAACTTACCATTACTGAAAATTGTATTGGTGTTGCATCTGTGAATTAATTTGTAATTTGTTACTGTCTATAGTTGGTGATTTTTGTTTATAATGTCAACCAATTGTCTAATTTCTTATATGTTTCTATTTGTAATTGTAGAATTGATTATGAAGAGGAATAGCCATATTGCGTCGCTTTTCCAGAAACATGAAGCCAAGAAGATTGTGCCTTCTTCCACACCGTTTGTGGTAGATGATGAACCAACTGAAAACAATGGGATATTGGTGCCATATGTTGATTCTACACCTCCGGTCCAATCCGATGTCGAGAGTGAAATTGAAAGTGAAGATGCAACACCCCATCCACCATCAACCGAACAACCATATGATGCACAATCTCTTCCATGTCGGCTTGCAACCGGTTTGATGAGGTTAATACGGAGTTGCTTATTTGCATGTCGGCTTTGAACCCATTGAATTCATTTGCTTCTTATGATGCACAAAAGGTAATGCGACTTGCCCAATTCTACCCCGATGACATATCAAGTGTAGAGTTGATAAGACTTGAGTTCCAACTTGAAACCTTTATTGATGATATGAGAAAAGATGATAGGTTCAAATGTGTAAATCATCTTGGTGAGCTCTCTACCATGCTTGTTGAAACAAAAAAGCATCTTGTTTATGATTTGGTCTACTTACTTCTCAAACTGATATTGATCTTACCGGTGGCGACGGCGAATGTTGAAAGAGTGTTTTCTTCAATGGCTCTAGTGAAGAATAAGTTGAAATAGCATGGGTGATGCGCTCTTGAACCATTGCTTTGTGACATTTGTTGAGCGAGATGTGTTCTTTAAAGTAAGTGAAGATGACATAGTTGCAACTTTCATGGGAATGCGAGAGCGTAGAGTTACCAAATCATAGTGATGTAATTTTCTATTTATGCTATGTTTTGTCATGTAAGACTTTGTTCACGTGTTTGAACTATTTTGCATTTGGATCATGTACATTTGAAACTTATGTGTTGATCTAGAATGACATGAATCAGTTTGATGTTTATATGGTTGGCAATTTTAATCATTATGAGACTTTTTCTTGAGTGTGCCCACCCATCAATTTTTTCCTGCGTCCGCCACTGAGATAAACAGGTTACATCGATATTACATGTTACTGACCCAGCAAACTGTTCTAGTCCCTTTCTTGTGCTTGTAACTTTGTATGGACTTGCTTGGCATGTTGCTTTATTTATAAAACGGGACGAAAGCCTGTTTCGAGACATCGATATTACATCAGGTAAGATAAACCCCTTAGGGTCACCACCCCATACAAGAGATTCCTTCGATGTATAGACAATGTTGGAAAGACATGTACAACATACGATATCATCTATTTTGTCATATGAAGTGATTACTACATAGCGTTTGACTTTGATGGCCGAATCGTCCGTTTATAAATATAAAATATTATAAATATTGTTTTTAGATATTTTAAATATGGTCGAAATAGGATTAAAATGGGTGAACATACACACTAAAATTTATCTAAATACATGTAAATCTCGAAAAAGCTAAAATATTTTATATTTAAGAGAGAAGTCCATATTACCCCTGAACTTGTCCAAAAGTTTGGTTTACAAGCCTTGATTCTTGGGAAGCACTCACGCGACTACTGGCATCGACTACTTCCCCAACGACGACTTCGTCCCGGCATCAACAACCTCTTCATCGACATGGCTAACGGCCCATCGGTTCCGCTCCCGTTGCCCCGTACGTGATTCTATTTTACCTGTTCGAGATCATGCTACATTTTCCGTTCCTAACGTTTACTATATACTCCCTCCGTCCCAAAATAAGTGTCTCAAAGTTGTCGAAAAGTGAATGTATCTATACTTGTTTCATGTCTAGATACATCCACTTTTTGACAAATCTAAGACAATTATTTTAGGACGGAGGGAGTATTTGATATGTTTGTCTACTATACGAGTAGATCTAGATCACTTGTTTAATTTAATACTCCCCTCCGTTTCTAATTATAAGATGTTTTAGATATTATAATGTGGACTATATGTAGAGTAAAATGAGTGAATATACACACTAAAATACGTCTAGATGCGTACGAATCTGAGAAAATTGAGAAAAACTACTACCTCCGATCCATATTAGTGGGCACAACTTTGTCTAGATACACATGTATCTAGTCTAAATACTTAACTAGATACATATGAATTTAGACAAAGCTATGCCACTAATATGGATCGGAGGGAGTAAAACATTTTATATTTAGAAATGGAGGAAGTACTAGTTATTTTAATCATTAATTGTTTTATATTTTCTGGATTAAATCATATGCTAAATTACGTATTGCACTACTCGGAGTAACAAATATTGTGATCCAAGCCAGAGTGCAAATTTTGAACTCTCCAAAATATTCCCGATTTTATTATTTTCGTGTAACCTAGAATATAAATTATTTTAACTTGAGATTTTGCATGTTTATAGAATGTATCATGGTACACATCCCGGATTTTTTTCAGATTAGTCTGAAATTTCAAAATAATTCGAATTTTCGAAAATAAAGAGCTTCCTATTTGCACTTTCCGATCCAAGGCAGCCCTACATTGGTCCAGGTGCAGTGAACCATGTCATTTCGAGTTTTGTGGACTCACATAAAGAGGAGCGAAACGTTGAGAATAAAAGGGCAATAAAAGAAGAGAGAAAAATAAAAAATATCTCAAGGAAAGGGAGGAAAAAAGGACTCTTCTCTCTCTCGGCACAGGGGCCAGGGAGTCCAACCCGCCTCCACTCCACGCTTGACCGCCGCTCCCCCTCCATCCGTAAGCGTCGCCGTCGCCGTCGCCGGTGCGCGCCATGCGGCCTTCCTGCCGCATACTCGCCGCGAGGCACCTCCTACGCGGCTCTCGCTTCCAACCCTCCACGGCGGCCGCCGCCGCCTCGGTATACCGGCGGCTCGACGGAACCAATGGGCCGCCCGTGCCCAAGCCTCTCAGTAGTCCTCACCTCGGAGACTTCGGACCCAACTGCAGGGTTTTTCCTGGGAGGGGCGCCCCCCTTGCCCGCCTCAACTGCTTGCTGCCGGACTCCACCTACCCGCCGCACTGCGGGCGGCCTCCCCGCGACCTGGTAACACGCGCTCACCTCATATGCCTTAGTAGTAGTTTCGATGCTGGGATGCATAGATACAGTAGTGGATGCTAGCGTGTTGGTTTCTATGGCATCACTCATTTTACTGAAACAAGGGAGAGTTTCCTACTTCAGCAGTCGGCATAGTAGGGTGATTAGTCAATAGCTGTACTGATTTAACACATTTCATATGATGAAGCACTGGTACTCTAATTTTTTTTGTAGCAATGGTGATATAATTAGTGGAAGCTGTTGATCGGTTATTGAAGTATGGTTATTCAAGTATCTTTCTCTGGGTTGTTCATGATGTCAGTGATTAAAACAACAACAAATTCTGTTGTTTTTCTTAGTAGGAAGTACTATCTTTTTGTTTTGTCAAATATGGTTTGTGATTCTTACTATGTTTGTAGAGGGGGCATGCATTCTCCACATCTGCCAACGCTGTGACAGTTGGGAAGCCAGCTGATGATAAAGATGCCGCGAAAAAGGACATAGACGATCAGATAGCAGATACACAGATCCTTAAAAACCTTTGGAAGTACTTAATGATGAACGATAGTCCTGATTTCCGCTTCAGGCTTGTCTTGTCACTGGGCCTCCTAGTTGGCGCAAAGGTAAATGCTACTCGTGAAAATTGTAACCTATACAAGTACCTTTCGAGCTAAGAAAGATCATGCAACCCACTTTTGTTGGCAATTTTTTTTGTTTTCTGCTGTACCCATCAGTGACTAGCAATCTGCAGTATGTTTGCATTCCTATTTGGGCTAAAGCTTTAACATAAAATCTACCATTGTCCATCATGCTGTAGGCTCAATAGTGATAATCTCCGTACCTCGCTTCATTGGAATGCAGTGCATTTGCATTACCCATTGTTCACTGATATTCTCATGTTTTCTTTACACAAATGACATTTTTGATCTATTCTGATGTAACATGATAAATTCAGATAGAATATACTTGTTGGATGTGTATTTCTTTCTAAAGTAAAATAGGAAATTTGTTCTTGTTTAATAGTTCAACAAGGCCTCAAACAGTCAACTATCATCACTCTGAGATCAAAGGAAGAACATTACCCTTGGAATAATTACATGAAGTTTTTTTTTTTGATACATGCCATAATTACATGAAACTTTTTTTTTTAGATTAATTACATGAAGCTTTCAACTTCTTCACCTGACCGTTTCTGTTTGTAATGAACAACAGGCTATAAATGTTCAAGTACCTTTCTTGTTTAAGCTTGCTGTCGATTGGCTTGCAGCCCTTGGCGGCGCTGAAGCCTCAATGGCATCATTTACAGATGCTAATGCAATCCTGTTGGCTCTCTTTGCAAGCCCAGCAGCAGTTCTGATTGGATATGGTATTGCACGGTCAGGAGTCTCAGCTTGCACAGGTAAGTTTTGTTACAAAAACTGCATACCAATGTTTTCTATGCCTGAAAAACTACTGAAAGAAACTCCTTTGGTGAGCACGAGCATAGGCATTTTTGAGATTCCCCCTTTCCGCTCTCCTGTTAAAACATATACAACTATGATTTATTCATCATGATAAATTCTCTGTTTCAGAGCTGCGCAATGCTTTGTTTTCTAAAGTGACCTTGAGAGCCATCCGTTCAGTCTCCAGAACGGTAAATGCTGGACCTTTTCATTTCCATCATACCATTTTGTAGTGAAGTTGTTTGGTTATTTTCTGTTCAAAGCTATCCACAGTTTTAGTTGGTTCAACACAGTATGGATGTATGTTGAATGAAGTATTGTTTTTTCGTGCGATGCAAACTGTTTTTGTTTTAATCTGCAGACACTTCAATATTAACTTAGTTTCTTAACTCTTCACATTGCAGGTATTTTTTCACTTGCACGAGCTTGATCTGCGTTATCATTTAAGGTACTTTGGAAATGCTCTTATTCATGCCATCATGCCTGTTTCGATGTTTTCTCTGTTTCATTGATTGAGTACATTGCCTATTTTGCTGACACTAAATACACATTTTATGGCAAAAGCAGCACAAGTAATGTTGGCGGTGAAACAAGGCATTAGATAGCTTGACTGCTTTGACTTGGTATATAATTTACACATGTATGGAATGATGAGACTCTTAGGACTGTACTCTTCCAGAGCTATCGGCTCAATTGGTACTGTTATGTGGGAACTTCCATACAAGATGTGGGCTAGGCGGAGAGGCTAAGGCATAAAGAGTCACACAGTAGGAGATCAGTCCGTTACCCATTTCCTTCCAAATTAGTTTAAGAAGATTAGATTCTTCCTTATATTTTGTAGTTTAGCTAGCAGGTTATATCCTGCATTGTCTCGTAGAAGCCTCTATATAAGCTGCACCCATTTTGTAATCATGCTACCTTTCCTGGTTACCCACGTGCCCACACCAGTAAGGTGCCTCACTGCCAACTATCAATCGGACTTAAAGTCTAACAGTATTGCATCCTGTAAATCAGTGCCAAAAACAAGTTATTAAAGGTCAACATTATCGTTGTTATGTAGTTGCTGAGCTAGAGCGTTTGAATTTATTATGTTTCCTTGCCTGTTTATGTGTTTCAGCCGGCAAACTGGAGCTCTAAATCGCATAATTGACCGAGGCAGCCGCGCAATAAATTACATTCTTACAGTGATGGTCTTCAACGTTGTTCCCACAATACTAGAGGTGCTCACAATTACTGCCCCCAACTGTTAGCATTCATCATTGGCATATTGCCTATGATATTGGTGTTGATTGCTTTTGGTAATTTATGTCACTTATTCTCGGGGCATTTGTGTGACTCTGTTTTCCTTGTGCTTTTGCTTCTTATTTACAGATTGGTATGGTGTCAAGTATACTTGCCTACAACTATGGTTCCACTTTTGCTTGGATTACTTCAGTTTCAGTTGCTACTTATATTGCTTTCACTTTGGCTGTAACACAGGTGTGAACGCTGTACTCTGTCATCACATCTGTAGTCTTAGGATCTTGCTTTCATATATGCTTGCATTACTCAGATTCCTCATTACGGTCTGTTTTCATTATGACAGTGGCGGACTAAGTTCAGGCAAGCCATGAATCATGCTGATAATGCTTCTAGTACAGTGGCAGTTGACTCCCTTTTGAATTATGAGGTCATCCCATGGTTGTCCATTACTCTGGTGTCTAATCCGCTTTTTACCCGTCTATATTGTAATTCTAGCATCTTCTTACCAATCTTAATTTACTTGTGTACAGACTGTCAAATACTTCAACAATGAGCGATTTGAAGTTCAAAAGTATGACAAATATTTAAAGAGTGAGTACATATATCGATCCATTCTTGTGACAAGTGTCATCATAGACTGGAAATGCACATCTATATATGTTCCTTGTTCACCTATTTAACAACCTGGCGTTAAGTATGTGATCACCTTTCAAACAAAACTTTAACTGAAAATTGCAGTCTGATACATATGGACAAATTTTGATGTCTATGTTTTGCATCTGTGTATGTTGACATCTGGTTTCCAAAAGAATTAATACTTTAAAAGAGGCAAACAAGACATCAAGTTATGTTCCAATATTAGGTGAATCTTAACTGGCTATTAACATTGGCATACACCGTAAGTTAATTTTATTAGATTGTTTGATTATTAGCGACTTGTTTCTACAATGTGTTCAGGCTACGAGGATGCTGCACGGAAAACCCAAAGTAGTCTTGCCTACCTGAACTTTGGGCAAACTGTTATATTTAGCTCGGCATTATCCACAGCAATGGTTTTGAGCTCATATGGTGTAATGAGTGGTGCTCTGACTGTTGGTGATTTGGTAATTCTTCATGCCAACCATTTGCGTTTTATATCTTCTGCGGTTTCATTTCATAGATCACTTTGACACATTGGGACAACAACATATCCAAATAAAAAAAATAAACGTAACTATTGTAAGTTTGTGTTTGCTCAATATTACCTCAGGTTATCGATAGGAAAAATTGTTAGAAGTGAAAAGATGTAACTGCAAAGTAAAATTCATTTAACAATGACTTGATATGATCCTTCAGTTCTTTTTGACTTTCTGCTTTTCTTGGTCTTTCAGTTGCCTTTCATTAATGTTTTGAGATTTTGGCATACAGGTCATGGTTAATGGACTCCTATTCCAGCTCTCACTGCCTCTGAACTTCCTTGGGAGTGTCTATCGAGAATCTAGACAAAGCCTTATTGACATGAAGTCTATGTTTCAGTTGCTCGAGGTAAAACTTTGTAGTCATAGATTCATACTGCCTAGTGCCCTATGGCTTGCAGTTTTAATTTATCCTTAAATCATGGTCTCAGAAATTTCTGAACTATTGTTTGTGTCTTTTTAGGAAAAACCTGGAATAAAGGATGAGCCTCATGCAAAACCTTTGCAGTTCAAGGGAGGATGCATTGAATTTGAGAACATCCATTTTGGGTAAGTTTTGTCTTCTGTTAGCTTGTCAAGTGCCGCGAAGTGCTTATATCATTTTCCAAAAGGAAACCAACAAGTAGCAAGTTTCAAAGCAGCTGAGCACCAAGGAGCTTATTGCCATTGATAGCCAATTATCTTGTACCGTTTATTCTACTCCCTCTGATCCGAAAAAAGGTTCGCACTGTGTACGTACGATTTGTGCTGGCTAAGTTGCTTTCTCCCGACTATTTTAACGGATCGGAGGGAGTAGTATATTTTGTGTCCTTTGGAAAAATGTGAGAGTATTCCTCTCAAATATTATTCTGTAGAGTGATTTTTCCTTTCCTCAAGCTTCTGCCAATGAAGTGTTTTAGGCCATCTAAGTTTAGTGATTCCCTTTGTCTACGATCTCCCAGTAGTATTTGAATCCTCTAATCACCTCAGCTTTCATCTCCAAAGATCTCAAACAGGGGAAATATTAATAACTTAAATCATCTGACATATAACTCTTGTTTCCAATCATCTGGGTAAACTTTGCTGTTCAGATTCTGGTTTATTAGGGATCTACACATGTGCAGCTAAGACTTGTACTAATTCTAGCATCCTTTAATTAGCTAAATTCTGAAAAACATGTACTGTGCACATTAGGATGTACCCTAACTAACACGCTGTGAGTACATTTATGTAAATCAGATCTGGGATGCACTATAGGTTGTAGAGCAATCTCATTCAAGGCCACATTTATTAGTAACTCAAAGATTTGATTTCTTCCAGGTATGTACCAGAAAGGAAGATTCTTGATGGTGTCTCTTTCACTGTACCGGCAGGAAAAAGTGTGGCTATCGTTGGAACTAGTGGCAGCGGTAAAACTAATCTTCTTATTTACGTTGTGTTACCAAAATATATCATTCGAAGTCATGAACCTCATGGGTTTTGTGGTGTCATGTAAAATTGTTAGCATCTCATTCTTGTAGAGCTGCAGCTCTTTTCTGTTGGATACCCTAATAATTTTGGCCACTTTTGAATAATAGAGATCAGTACATGAATCTATGGAAGTTGGTACCCATTGTTAGCCGCTACTACCAGCATAACTTTTGTTTAGAGTTAATTGGATTGTCTATTTCTACAGTGCTTCTCTAGACGTGCAATGCTTGATATGTCTCAGCTGTTATTAGCAAGAGGGTTTAGTGATTTTGAACCTTTAATATACTAACAAGAACTCATAGTAGGGCAGACAGCAGCAGTATCACTATCTTTTCAATGTAAGGTCTTCATCATATATTAATATCAATATTGAAATCGTGGACATTAGCCAATGCATGATTTTTAACATGTTGTATAGTCATGGCAAATAGGAGAAAAGTCGTTAATGAAGGATATCAAGTTTTCTTGTAATGGATGCACATTTCTTAGAGCCTGTAAGCCCCTCCAATAATATGATGCTGAAGCCAATATGTTTTTTTGGTACCTACTAGGTGTCTTGTAAAGTTCACAAGACAGAAGTTGAAATCTACCGAAATATATTTTTGGGCTTATTTCATATAATTGTTTGTATAGCTTTGCTTCTGAATTTTATGTGGTCCAAATCTTGTCCACTGGATTGACAGCACATGTTTAATATTGCTTTTATGTGAGACATGAAGAGCTGCTAGTTCTTGGTAAGTGACTGTTCATTAACTAGTCCTTTCTTCTGCAGGAAAGTCAACCATACTTAGACTTCTCTTCAGATTTTTTGATTCAACCTCAGGATCTGTAAGAACCGAGAATCAATCTCCCTTTTTATCTATTGCTGATGAATTGATGCACATGTCCGGCCTCTCAACTTTCTGATGTACTTTTAAATGTTTTCGTTCTTGTGATACCTTTTGTTCTGTCTTCCTGGCAGATAAGAATAGATGGGCAGGACATCCAGGGTGTCACACTGGAGAGTCTTAGGAAATCTCTTGGAGTTGTACCACAGGATACAGTTACTACCCTGATCCTCTATTCTCTGTCAATACTTTTAAGTATTCATACTTCTGTTGCCTTCTTATTGAATGTAATAAGTCGTGCTATAGTTTACTTTAGAAAGAGGAACATACTGTATTTTATTAAGTGGAGTACTATTTTGCCAGCTTTCCATGTAAACCCTCCTACAGCAACATGAAAATGATAGCTTTTGCACTCACAGCAGCTTCCCCATCACGGCTGCTTCTGGTAAAGCCAAGACACAACCCACACAGGCAGGGTCTAGAACCTCTGCTAGCTAATGTGGCTGGATATCTTCTGATTACTTGTCTGGTACCCAAATATGATTCTTGTTAGTGAAACACATATTGAAGTATCATTACATGTGTGATAAGGAATTTATTTAACACAAGAAAAGTTGCAATAGATGATCGAAACAAATATGGTGCCCATGTATGCTAACTTTCTTCAGCGTCATAAGATCTTGCAAGTATGAAGTTGTTCCGTCGTTAAGGAATCAGGTCGATTCATTTATCACTCGGAACTGTTTCAAACAGAACCAAGCTTACACATTAATTACCATTTCAGGTACTTTTCAATGACACAATTAAGCATAATATACAATATGGGCGGTTATCAGCAACTGATGAAGAGGTAAGGTGTTCTTCCAATGCATAGGGGAGTTATGGCAGTCTTGTTGTGAAAAGTTTAATGTTTTCTTTTTTCCATTTTCCATACAGGTTTACGATGCTGCTCGACGTGCTTCTATCCATGATACAATTATGAACTTTCCTGAAAAGTATGACACAGTTGTGGGAGAGCGTGGATTGAAGGTAAGACAAGGTCTTGTTTTGTGCAAAATCAGGTCTTAACCTGTTGTTCTATATACAACAGCTCGGCATATTTGAAAAATTGTGGTTTGGGCGTTTTTGCAGTTAAGTGGCGGTGAGAAACAACGTGTGTCGATTGCTCGTGTATTCTTGAAGGAGCCTTCCATTCTGTGAGTTTCTCTCACAAATTTATATTTCAGTTTTGCCTGAGAACTTGCCTTATTGAAGGTTATCAGATTTTTTTTGAGAAAACGCAAAAGCTCTGCGTCTGCATACATGTTGAAGGTTGTCAGTATGACTAGGTAGTACTAGTAGCGTTCTCAGCAGTATCGGGTTGCAAGATCGGACTGAAGCATCACAATACTATAGGGTTTATTTTTTTGTTTTGTAAGCACAATTATATTGCAAGAATACCTAAAACGGATCATGCGAGATGGCACTGCGATCCTACCAGCGTGCAATCCATCTTACGATCTGTTCCGGCCAGGCAGAGTCGTACTATTGCACGATACCACGCTCCATATCACATTTCTGACAATCATGGCCTTATTGTTCCCAATCTTTACGAAAGCCACTCTGCGATGTGGAATCAGTTCATAGTGCTGTACTAAAGCTAATAGGAGTCAAAGTTAGGCCTGCTAAATGTTTGAAGTTTGAACTAATTTCAGATACTTATCAAACGATTTTGTGTTGCAAATAATGGGCTTATCCAGTTCCTTTTCCCCTTGTTGACTTAATATGTTTATCTGATTTATACCAGATTATGTGATGAAGCTACAAGCGCACTCGATAGCACTACTGAAGCATCGATTTTGAATTCTCTGATGTCTTTATCTGTCGACCGTACCTCAATTTTTATCGCTCACCGACTCACAACTGCATCGCTATGCGACGAGGTATTCACATTTGTGCACATACATGAACTTATATATACTGTTGAAAATAACGTGACGATATCTGAATGACAAGCCATGTTTGGCAGCCAGAGGGTGTTGTTGCAACTGCTCATGGAATTGATTTACTTACTGTTATGGGTTAAACACCCATATGCTTTGAATTCATATGTCGAACATCATCACTTCTGTGGTTCTTATGCAAGTCATGTTTCAATTGATTTTCAGATCGTCGTCTTGGAGAATGGAACAGTAGTTGAACAAGGACCACACGATTTTCTTCTGTCAAAGGGCGGCCGATATGCGGAACTGTGGTCACAGCAGAACAACAGTGAAGCCACTGATGCTTCTGCTGTCAGCCTAGAAGTTTGATAGACCCCATACGTTTTTCCCTTTCCACGGGAAACATATAACAACCATCTTTGAATGAAAGATGTTTTCTCCTGATCTGCCTTTGTAAATGGAGTGCTTAAAATTTTAGATCGGAGTTGAGGGGGAAATTCTTCCATTTCTAAGAGAGCCGAGAGGCAAATTTTCTTATAGAAGCATCTAACAATCCTGGCATATGTCCATGCCGATGTAACATTTTTTTAATACGTGGAGTAATACTGGTAAATATTAATTGCTTCGGCTGGTCCATGACGCGGGCAGACAGCTAAATGTACTCGCGTAGGGCACACTTCATTTAGCTGATTTTCCATTAGGAGTAGTGCTAATACTTGTGGAAACCGTTGTTTCCCATTTAGCTTGGTCTCACTTCATTGCAGTTATGGTAGATGTCATCAGAACTACGTACTAATGTAAAACACACTAGATGCAGAGCTTATGGTACCGTTGTGGATGAGTATAGACGGTCCTATTTAATTTTGCACAAGCAGGTACACGGAGTAATCCATTTGCTGTAGCCAACTATTTTACCGTGCCACATTGGAAGGCAACTTTTTTTTTTGTAGGGCACATTGGGCATATGCCCCGACAGACCTTGGGCTGGGCTTCGCAAAGCCCGATTAGAAATGTCAAGCCTGACCCTGGCGCATGGCTTGGAATTTTTGCCTATATTTGAATTAAAAAATATTAAATAAAATATTGTTAGATAAAAAATTAAAACACCTATTCTATACTACTATTAAAAGAGCAAATATGTTCGGGATACATTAAATCTATAGCGTTAAATTGTCAATCAACGATCTAGATCGTCCCAATGTTGAGCACCAAACAACTTTGACCGGTCAAATTTTTTTAATCCTTATGTTCTATCTTATGTTCCCCGATGGAAAAAAAAAACAATTCGGATCGGTCCACACGCCGAGTCGCCGCTACACGCCGCCAGAAGGGCTTCCTCTCCGGTCTCCGCGGAGTCCGCCCACCTCGAGTGCATGTGTGCAGTTCTCACGAGGACATCACTAGTGCCAACACCAAGGTCCAGGCCATGGGAATCCGCACCAAGGTCAAGCGTCTCCAGGATCTCCTCGCCTCCACCGACCGCGAACAGCGGCGACAGAGCCCCCCGTCGCTCTTTCCGGCCATGTTCCGGCGAGCTCCTTCTCCTCCGGCGGCCCTTTCCGGCCTTGTTCCGGCGAGCTCCTTCTCCTCCGGCGTGTCAGCCGTATCCTTGGGCGACCACGTTCCCACTTTCCTCCACACGATTCCTCCACCGTCCCTCCGATCCTATTTCAACAAGAACTGTCCTCCGAATCTCCGATACGAACTCTGCTGACACGGAATCCTTTCCCCGTTCACGAAGGCGAAGGTATCAAAAAGGATTGGACAACCTCGACTGAATCCCCAACCCACCCCGACACCCGAAGCTTCCAATCTCGCCGTCCCGCCCGTGCGCGACATTGTTGTGCAGAGCTCACCGGAGATTGCCCCCGACGCGTCTCTACCGACGTTGCCCTTGTGTCGCCTTCCTTATCGCCTCTCATCTGTGAGTCAAATCATCCTACAAACGCTCCCGGCCCGGCAATAGGAGAACGCTTGTGCGACAGCCTCGCTGAAACCGCCGCCGCGCTCGCGCTGCACCTACCTACCGCCAGTCTGCACGTACGCCTGGGCTGCAGCTGCACTGCCTTCCGTTGTCAGCCGCCACGTCCCTCAAGCCGGCGGCCGGCCTTTCCCGGCTCGACGGTTTCAGCACCCTCGGTCCGTTCGGTCGGCTACGACACTTTTAGGAATCAGTACAAGAAAAGCCTGCAAGTGAGTTCCTCCACTTCATGGATTAATATCATTGTTTGCCTAAAAAAAAGATACATTTCCTCGTCCCCTCTTATCCCTTGCTATAGTGAAGAGCAGGCGATAAGGGGGCGACTCCGCTTTCTCCACCGCGCCGCTGGCTAGGTCGGTGGTTCCCTCCCTCTCCGCCTGCCGCCTCGGCGGTGGGAGAGTGGGGGAACCCCGGTCCTGCGTTTCTGGCCTGTAGGGTGTAGATTAGGTGTGCGTGCCTGGCTGACGGCGTCAAAAACGGTGGCGACGGTGTCGGCGTGCGAGGCGAGGTCCTTCCCCTCCTTTCCCCGTTCCGGCGTCGTCTTCGACGCTGGGGAGGCCGTGAAGGTGTTGCGCCTGGTGCATCTCTCTGCTTCTGCTTCTTCAGCCGGCCGTGGCGGCGAGGGGAGGAGTTGGTGCAGTTTGGTGTTCCGTTTTTGTTGGTGCAGGTGGTGGTGGTCTCCTTCTTCGTCTCTGCTCCGGCCGGCCTTGGTGGCGAGGGGAGCGGCGACTGGAGGTGGGTGGGCTTTCGTGGTGGTTGGCCTGGCCGATGTCGTGTCGGTTGGAAGCTCGGAGGTGCGGTGGAGTTGGCGCCGTGGCCATGCGCGTTCATCGCGGCTAGGTTCCGTCGCGCTGCGGCGGACGAATCTTGCTGTCTTCTACAACGTGTGGCGGCGCTCTCTCCCCGGCGGCAGGAGGTACGGCGACGTCGGCGTCGGCTAGGTTCTTGGGAGCCGGCTAAGGATTCGATTGAAGTTCTTCCAGGATGCTCGGGGTGCTTCGTGCAATTTGCAGGGTCCTCTTTGTGTTTTCTTTCCTTTGTTGGACTTGGTTGTAAGTTGTACTGAGTATTCTGCATATATGAATCGGATCCTTTCCTCAAAAAAAAAAGATGTGATTTGGTTCATTCATCGTTGTTTACCTGCGATGTGATTTAGCAAAATCCGCTTTGCCGGTGTCCTTACCCGGTCAGCGAACAGGTTGTAGCAGGCTGACGTTGTTGGTTTTTTTTTTTCCAGTAGTGATCATTACATAACTCCCTGATGGTCTGATCCATTTCAAAGATTGGGTATCGCTGTTGTAGCCAGGCCATTAGATGCTCCAGCCGTTCTGCTGTGTCCGATAGTGATAGCTGCACCTTTAAACGTGGTGCAGGTTGGGTCGATGGCGCAGGTTGGGTCGATGGCTAAGGAGTGTAGGATGAATTATGTGTAGTATAGCCTCCTATTGGCGTAGTAGAGATCCTACCAGCAGGAGGTACAACGTCAGGAGACAATATGTTTTAATTTTTTCCATAACATGAACTCACTATTGTGATTCTGATTTTTCCCACGATTGTAATTCATTTGCAAAAGAGGTTTTAAATCACAATCATAGTTGGTGGAATAATTTCCTGACATGATATTTCAATTTGCAGAGAGCCGGTACTGTTCACTACTCTCGGTTACTTCTCCTGAGTAGACAAAAATCATAATGCTACCTTCGAACCATAATCCGTTTGAGGACAGAACCAACAGTAAACAACAAGGTAATTAACAAGAACCCACAGAAATATTGCCAACCATTCCAGAATGTTTATCTGAATCCGGTACCGCATGTTTGCAGGCATCTCCAACAAGTGCAGTTTACAGTGATCACCCCAAGAAAACGTGGGGAGTGAAAAGGAAAATCAGCGAAGAGGAGAAAATTTGTCAGATGGTCAAAGATGTGTATGCAGCTATTTTTGTTATCATCTTTTGATATTAATATCCAATTAAATCTTCCAAAATAGGTGTACTTATTCTATTCCTAAAGGTAGTATTATGTGAAGCTAGGTATTTTGAACTTTTCCTTCACTGATTTCTGTACTTTTTGAAGTACGCTGGGAGATATAAAGATGCTAACAACATGGAAGTGAGTTTTTCCAGCATATAGATGGAAGAGAGAAGAATGTACTTTTTTAATAATCCGTCGTCCATCAAAAAGTGTTATTTCCTCCAGCTCCCGACTCCGCTTCTCCCTCCGATGTCGAATATTGATATTTTCCTAAACCGTACTGATTTTTCTTCGAGTTTTCCCTTTGAACACAGGGTACAAAACTTGCAAGAAAACAGGATGGCGAGCAATTGATCATGATTGAAGAGAGGCGTGAACACAAGATGAAAAAGCAACGGGTTCAATCATACAATGTGTTGTTGCTGCACTCGATGTGCTCATTCCCCATTCTGGCACAGTATGATTATAATTTTTTGTACATACTTGCAAGCGACCCCAGTGCTTTCATTTTTTGGGCAAGAGAACTCCTTTGTCTTAAACATTTGACAACCGGTGATTCTATTATTTGATGAATAAATGGACTTGCTTTAAACAAAGGAATTTACAGTCATCCTTAATTTGCTGAATAATTTGATTTCACCAAGAAAAAGAAGTTGTTCCAAATACTCTCCTTATATTAGGGCAGTTCTGATTATTTTACTCTTCAATTTGCTGAATAATATGATTTCACCAAGAAAAAGAAGTTGTTCCAAATACTCTCCTTATATGAGGGAAGTTCTGATTATTTTACAGATTACTGGTTTATTTGTAAATCCCTCCATCACAATACATTTTCGACTATCACTTTCATAAATGAGGTTAGACTTTTCTGTTGATTTGTTAATATATGTATGTACTACTAATACACGTGCGTTGCACGTGCAACATTACTAGTAGGAGATTAAAAATAAATTAACCTCTTGGGTAGATATTAGAGTGAGGTCATCAAGTTTTATTGGAAAACATTACATATTCATGTCCCATACTCACGCCATAATCTTTAGGGAGACACTGTTGGATTTTTATAGGCCATAGCCCATTTAGTCTAACGGATACTAAAATCTCAAAGATCCATTTACTTTGATTGCATGATATGTATTACTCTCTCCTTATCAAAATATAAGATGTTTGTGCATGTTTGATCCCAAATAAACCTAGACATGTTTTAGTGCAAGATTCGCCCAAACATGCACAAATATCTTATATTTTGATACGGAGGGAGTAATGCATATTCGCCCACCGGCTAGACCATAGCACGTCTACATCGTCCAACCTTAACTAGATCAAAATTAGCGGGGAAAACCTTGTACACATAAACGGGCATGGTGTACCCATCGGCTAGACTATAACCCGACTGTATCACGCAATCTTAATAAGGTCAAAATTGCGTGCGCAACCAAAACGATAACCACTAGCGGCAATTACGGTTCTAAATGACCGCAACATAATAGAACTCCCTATACAAAGAGGCTGACATCCAGTACTGACCAAGCTAGACAGTAACATGGCTGTATCGCGCAAATTTAAAGTAACAAAGCAACTAAAAAAGTCTGTTAGAACCGATCACGAGTATCAAATAGTCCTTTAGAGACAATGACATCATGGACCCACTAGTTTCAAATGACCGCGGGCGTGTCGATGAGAGTCAAACTCGCACGCGCAATCGAAACACGAACGCCAACTAAACTTCTACCACGAATAAGTTCTATTAGACCGTGTAGGTGGTGTGAACCATCGCCCAACCAAGCATCCACCGCAGATAGATCACGTCTTCGACAATCTATGGTAGATGGTGCGCATCTACCACAAAACTACAAAAAATTCCACAAAACGTGGTAGGTGGTGCTCATCTACCATGGACGTCCGGGCCAAGCGTGATAATCTTCTTTGTTGATCCGATCGTACATCTTATTCCTGGACGACTGCTTGTATGATCTGAAGCTGAACTTTATTGGCAACCGATGTTCAACTAGCTCTCGACGCAAGGCTGTCATGTCGTAGTATTCCCATGCCAAGCAACCGATGTACTCTTTAATCATAACGATTTTATATATTTGTTTATGAACATCGGCCTTGAGATTGTGTCATCTCCAATATTCATCACTTCAATAGGATCGATTAATGTAAACTTGTCCCCATTTCTCCATGTCATCTAGTTCATCTATAGTCTTGTACATATCATTCATGTCGGCCCGATACTTTTCTAAACGCTTTAATAACCACTTGTCATTGAGATCCATCCGACTAGGTGAGTATCAGCCTGGGAATGGTGCGGCTTCATTTGGTTAGTTTGGTGCGGGTTTGTGATTGGTTTGTTCTGGGTTGGGCCGTAATGGATGGAACGGAAAAACGGACCGGGGCGGTGCGGGTCCAGCAAAATTACGGTGCGGTGCGGTGCGGCGCGGCTTGATCTTGAACGGGTCGAACCCGCGGGTCAACCCGCACCTTCGGCCCGACGCGGCACCGAAGAGGCTAAGTCCTTCGTCCCCGACCCCGACCACGACTCACGCGGAGGGTTTCTTGCGCCGGCGCCGCCGCCGCCTTACACTGCCGCGGCCGTCCATCTCCGCCGCCGACGTGCACCACCCCCCGCGATCCTGCTGATCTCCTCCTCCCTCTCCCGTGCTAGTGCCAGCGCCAACACATCTCTCGCCATGGACGCTCCAACCCATTGAGACACTGCCAGTCTCGGGAGCCTCATCTACGGCCCTGAGGGGCGCCGGCCGCTGACAGTGAGCTCTTCTGACCCTCGCTCCCCTGTGCTAGCTGCTAATTTTTTTGTATGGAGTTAGAGCCTGCTGCCCGTCCATGGGGGAGAGCAACCTTTCTTTCTTTTACTACTCAGATGAGATAAGCTTTTGATCCACTATTCGGGAAAATTAGTGAAACAAGGATCTAACCTTGTTTTTGTGGTCATTTGGAGGTACAATAGATAGATTTGGGTGTCTGCTTTCTCTTTAGTTGCAGTAGTTACTCGGGTGAAATTAGCTGAATTACTTGTGATTTCTGATGCTTTAGCATCTAGTGTGTTTCTTGCAGCTAAGATGGTTTCAGGAATTGTTCGGTTCTTGTAGAATTAATCCCCTAGAGTGCTTTAAACTTCTTGATTTGTGGTGCTAGTGGTTACCATTGCAGGAAAATATTATTTTGATAACTTTAATTATAGTACTACAAAGTCAGGAATAAATTTCAGTTTACACATGCATGCTCATACTAATAAATTGCAGTTTGTAATGTCATCATAGAATTCATAGAATACTGCTCACGCGTTTCAGAGAAGCTCATGTACTGCTGTAGCATATCTTCAGGTCCAAGCTTAGCAGGAAGTGCAAGCTCAGCAGGAGGTCCAAGCTCAGGGCATGATGCTTAGATCGTCCACATGCCCTGTCCTTGATTCAGATTCACCAGTCTTTGTACATGCTTCGAATGGTTAGTACAAATACATATCAGATGCGTTTCAGTTTCTACTAGTAGTTGCTGGGTCATTTCCTGATGTCCACTAGTAGTTGCTGGTACATTATTCAGACTTTAGTCATTTGTCTCACTGGTAATCTTGGCTGGACCAAATAAAGTATTATTGATTTCTGTGTATATATGTATATCTTGGCAAGTTTGAGTCTAAACTTGGTACTGTGTGTTATTTGCTAATTTATACACATGCTCTGTCCTTGATTCAGATGGTTAGTACAGATACATATCAAATGTGTTTCATTTTCTACTAGTAGTTGCTGGGTCATTATTCAGATATTATTCATTGTCTCGCTAGAGATTTTGTGCATCTGTTTAGCAAGCTGTACTCGTTTCTAGGCACTTGGTTCTTCTTGAATGCAAATAAGATTTTGTACTCAAGTTTAGGACTGCTGTAGCTTTCGTACTCAAGTTTAGCACTATTGTAGCTTTGCTTTGTACAGGGTTTAGTTGAACTGTACCTTGATAAACAATTTTAAAGCTGTTTGAACAAACTCGATGTTGCTTTTTGCAGGAAAGCTCATGAATGTTGTAGTCCAACAACGATGAAATGGTGATGATGAAGATTGACTGACATTACTACCCACTAGAATGTTGCTATTGTGTTTCCATTTTGTTCATCAAAACCTGCCCTGTATGGAGAAATTCTACTTGTTCTGTTCAGCTGTGTTTCCATTAGATTTTCATTATGGACTTATTTTATATTTAATGTGTGTGGAGATGTCCGTTATTTTTGGTAATCTGGTATATATATTTTTTTTTGGTAATCTGATATATATATTTTTTTTCTAGTGTACATAAAATCCACACTGACCAGTCTATGTACTGTTCATGTCTGTATATGGCGAGCAGCCATGGATCGACTAGTCGTCAGATTTTTTTTTTTTAGTCATCGACTTTTATTTTTGATCTTAGGAAAAATAATTTTCACAAACGAGCTAGCTGATAGAGCAGGCAGCGTCCAGCGCAGGAGCGCAGCTATGCAGAAACCACGGGCTGAACCCGCGGGTTCGATCCGCAATTTCCGTCCGGTGCGGTGCGGGTGCGGCCGGAATCTTGACGCGGTGCGGTGCAGTGCGGGAATACGAAGTTGATTTTTGGTGTGGGCCGGACTGGGGTATTGATACAATAGTAATCGGTGTGGGGCGGATGAGGGGCGGGATTCGGCCCATTCCCAGGCTGAGGTGAGTAAGAGCCGATTACTCCAATGGGCTTAAAAACATGCATGAATCCGTCCCCCGTGGCGACCAGCAAGTCGAACTCGGACAAATCGTGTCCTGGGCCACTCGAGCTGCTCTCCTCAACGACCCTTTACCGCTGGTAGAAGGCCGTCTTTGTCTCCATTCCACCTTCCCACCGAGCTAGTTCACGCGTTATTGGCCTGACAGCCCAAGTAGAATGATGGGGGCTCAACCGAACGTCATGGGCTCTGAAGTGGAGCGCGAAGCAGGATCGGGAAGCCGGATTCCGGAACACGCCCTTAGGTTGTGCGAAAAGGCTTGTTTTCTTATAAAACTCATTAATCAGTTGCGATTTTCATCAAATTTGACATCGAGAAAAGATATTGAGTCATTTATGTGTGAGATTTTTCTAGATGAAGCAAATTATTATTAGTTTTCAAAGGGGGTCATGTGAGCCCAAGACCCATTAGTGGTCTTCGATTTCTTTGCATGCTATATAATTATTTCTAATTTGTACAAGAGAAGTGTTCACATATGGAAAGCAGAAAAAAAAGGAAAATCTGGCGCTAATGGTAAGTTAGTAGCACAGAAGACACAACCAAAACTTTTACAGCTATGTTTAAACTGGCTCAACTATTCTAGTGCATTAGTGCTATACTAGGGGATGTGGCGCGGCGACACCGCGCCCGTGGTGACAAAAAGTTTTATCTGAGTTTATAATTAAGCGGGACGTTGATTCGGTTTTGAGAGTAAGCGAAATAGAGAGAAGCACAAAATAATAGCAGACCCTAGCATAAAGCAACAATGGGAAGGAATGACATAAAAATGATAGTGTTGGATAATAAAACGGGTAGCAAAAAGTAAAGTATATGAAGATAAAAATAGTCCGTGAACATGCTGGAACATAAAAATTATAGGTACGCAGGCACGCAATTCCAAAAAGAATCAATAGAGGCAAGAAGCGTCAACAATGATTTATAGGTTTTAGAAAATAACTAACTGTGCTTATCAATGAAGAGTAAAACAATTGTGGCACCGATTCTCCACTGCTATACACACGACATGACCAATGCAGTATGTCCTCTCTTTTTTCTCAGATATGCACGCATAAAGTTTACAGAAATGTTAGTCAAATAAAATACTGGGAAATTAACATGGCGCAATTGCAAAGCGGTATAACCTCTTATTTAGCATATCGAGCTATAAATTAGTCTCAATGAACATATATCATGCGTGTCCAGTTTTAGATACTTCATATTATTATTGTTGGGCATTTTTTTGAATGTCACTGACTATTAATCAGTTGAGGGCTTTAAAACACAAGGGAACATCTGTACATATTTGTATGCTCCTACTGGCCAATGTCAGTACAAACATTACCAAAAAATTATTTCCGAAACACATGTAAATTAACTTCCAATCATATTATCCGAGCCATAGTACAACACAAGAATCAGAACTTATGTACATATTTACCTACAGCCAGTCTCTAAACTTCAGAACACATGCATTTAACTGTTTTGTTAACAAAAAAAGAAGAGCAAATACATTGTTTTTTTTACGGCGAAAGAGGGAAGTAGTAATTTACCTCAAGGGACTCGTTGTAGACAGCGCACTGGAAAACGAAATCCGAGACCTGCAAGGAAAAATCAGAAAAAGATTAAGAACATTATGTTAAACTCACTGCTGGAGAATTACTACAGGGGCATTGGTATAGAAAATGAAGCTAAATATCCCACAATTTTGCATCGATGGTCTTCGACAATCTTTCTAACATGGCAAAATATCATGTACTCTGAAGGATGCGACCGTCAATATAACAAAGGTGGATGGTTCATTCATCTATGCATCAAAACCTGAAAATAGGATGAACTGTGTACTGTTGTACGCATCAAAACCTGAACCAAAATAAATGAACCAGAAACACTGTTGCATTCATCTATGCTTCAAAACCTGGAATAGGAAATCCCCGTGTTCAGGACAGATAGGATTGAACCATCAGATGGAGCGAGGGAGCAATTAAGTTAAATCGGCGTACTGCACATGATATCTCGCTGGCTTGCTGCTATGTTGACGAATCGCTGCTTGGCGAAATGTTCCGATGATGTATGAGTTCAGTGTGAGCCGTATCAGTACAATGGTAGCAACTCCCTTTGGAATGAATGGCATTTTCACTGAAAAATGCGACAAAATGAATACACTGACTAAAAACTAAAGGGCAAGATCATGGTCATGGCACGGAGTGTCGTGTGAGTGTTCTGTTTTCATGAGAAGTTTTTACGGTGGGTATACATTTTCTACACCAACTCAAGTAAAATAATTACACAACTATGCAAATTTCAATAAAATTCTTCAATTAACTCTATAAACAGTGGAAAGCAAAATTCAGTCAGCTATCAAGAACATAATGGAACGGTGCAAGAAAAGGAATTCACAAATGAAATATGGGAATATTTTACCTTTTTCCATTTTAGCTAATTCCTCAATGTTCTTCTGGATGTCAATAGGAGTCCCTCTTCGAAGTCAATCTTGTCCACAAACTAAAGCTTCCAACATGAATGGAGTAAGTGAAGTGCAGCAACAGCAGAAATGACAGATTTATATTACAGCACAATTTATGTAAATTTCAGCAGCATAACAGCAACGAAACTGACAACATTTGTACACATATTTAGCAGAATAACAACATTCCAGCACGTCAGCACATATTCAGTAAAATGACAGATTTTAAGACCAAGTTCTGGAGAGCTCAAGCCACACACAATGACAGAATCATACATAAGATGCAGCAGTTCGACCGACGTTTTGACAGCAAACAACTGCTCTGTGTGTAGAATCAAGACTATGCAGAGTAACAATAAGATTATATCAGGCTACATACATGTGCATTACGATGGCACACCAATAGGCAACAATTCTATGCCAGTAATACAATATTGATCTCCATTCATCAATTCCTGTGCAACCTGAAATCGAAAAGGGAAAGCGCTATTGGTTTTGCCAACATGTAGATTACTATGATAAGTAGGCACAAGCAAGACCAATAAGGAGGAAATAAGTGTGATCATAAAGTGAATTTCTCCTCAAATTTATTGTGTAATTGCATTTGTTCAAGCATCATTTGCACCAATAAGAACACTTGATATCATTACACCTACCCACATTGCAAGCTGAATTTTTGGGCTATTAGGTTCCTCTCCGGTGCTGTCTGCGTAGAAAACCAAATAGCATTATCAACAATAAGATTTCAGGAATAGTGTAAAGCAATTTCGTGAAGCTGATGAGTCCCAATATGGATTTGCAGGCGGCATACATGTTATATATGGAATTTGTACCTTCCTGCCTTGGAAGTGACGTCCCCGGACCATCATGGCTGAAATTGAAGACAGAAGAAGGCTAGCTTACACCAGTTTGTAAGAATAAAAAGTCTGGTGCTCCAATCCAGATTCGGAACTTCAATCGATGTAGAGTGCATCACTGAAATCAGCTAAACATGACAGCTCGAGCAACCAAGCGGAGCCAAAGAAGGAGAACTATTTGGACAGGAAACCAGCTAGCGCTAGGAAGAAGTCGAGTTACCGCGAGGCTTCTTCTTGCTTGGCGCGGCGTGTGGACGATGAGGATGGTAACCCATCCTCGAAAACTCAGCAGCGGCGAGCAGGCGAAGGAGGTGGCGCATGGCCGCCGCGGCTCCCGGGCTGACGAAGGTGGGGGCGCGAGAGCGGGGACTGTGCGGAGGAGAGACGTCATGGGGGCCCAGTCGGCGCGGCGGCACACGTAGCAGGCTGGCCGCCGGCGCCGGCTGCTCCCGGTCGCCTCCGCGGGACACGCGTCGTCCACGCCTCTGCGAGGTGCGATGGCCGCTGCTCTGGTCGCAGTCAGCGCCCACGGGGTCTGAGGAGGCAGCCCGGCCGGTCGGGAGCAGAGGCGGCGCCGGTCGAAGAGGAGGCAGGGGCCGTCGCGGCGACCGTGGAGGAGCTCGATCCATGGCTAACCCTATTTGCGCGGCCACACTTAGGTCGCCGGGGCGCCGCCGGCGAGCACGGACGCGGCGGAGGTCGCCGCGGCACGGCGGCGGCAAATCCGGCGCGCCGCCGGCGTCCCGGGACGCTGCACGCGGCGAGGAGGTGGCGCACGCGGCGGCGGAGCGCCCCGTGGCCGTGGATACGTGCGGGTCTCTCTGGAGCGGCGGCGCGAGGCGGTGGCGCCGGCGGCGACTCCGCGGGCGCGCGCGGGAGAGAGAGGGGAGGGGGGTGCGGCGGCGTTTTTGCACCGAAGCCCCTGGCTTTTCCGCGTTTTGCAAATAGGTCATTTGCGGGCGGTGTTTTGCAAAAGTGTTGCGTCAACATTCGTGCACGCGGGCGACCGGCTGTGACTGGGGAGCGACCGGGCGACGTGTCGCGCGCCCATTGGTAGAAAATACTCCTGCTACAGTACCCGTCGGTGGAGGGCGACGTGGCCCGATCTTGGCCGTCGATCGCACCGATCGGACGGCTATGGAATGCGGGCGACGTGGACGAATGACGGGGCAGATATAGTAGAATGCAATCTGTCACACAGTATTAGAAAGCCTTAAAACGCTAACATAAATTTGAATTTCCATTTCAGGAAGAGCATTCACGGTTTTATATATAGACATACATGCATGAGAAATCTTAATAAAGATCGGCCAAAAGGCCCTTCGACATACATGCATGAGAACAACCAGCTGGAAAAAACATCAGGGTACATAAGTTCTAACACATCGCAGGCTCGCAAAAGATTGAATTCATCATCGATCAGGAAGGAAGAAGAGAGGTGGTGCGTGCAGAGATCCATGTCTG
Organism: Poa pratensis; assembly: GCA_947311845.1. Classification (NCBI taxonomy): domain Eukaryota; kingdom Viridiplantae; phylum Streptophyta; class Magnoliopsida; order Poales; family Poaceae; genus Poa; species Poa pratensis. Next base: position 48,557,568 of record CAMZMU010000054.1, read on the forward strand.
GAAAAGGGAAGAGGCGAAGCGCGAGGTTGCTCAAGCTCGAGGAGCAGAAGAACGATGACGACGTCGACGCCTGCCGCCTGGATCCCTTGCAGATCATCCGGAACACCATCTCCGGCGCCGCGCGTGGGAAGGGAAAAAAGAATGGCGAAATCCAGGTAAAATTGATCATCAGGAGCTTTGGATTTTTTTGTTTCTCATTGCGTTTACACATCCTGGTTCATGTACACGTTTCTCCAGAAGTTACAGGGAGAAGCTTCGTCTAGCCAAGCGATGGACGCGGCGTATACTGGTACGGTAGCACTGCCACTTTCTCGCTGTCTCTGGTGCTGTGGTGCCTGTATGTCAGTATGTGCACGCTTGAATCTGTGCCAATTTCGTTTCAGGTAACATATCGGGCAACAGATCAACCTCTGGGCAGATCATCGAGTACATTCTTGACACGCTGGAGCTGTAAGCTTGGGCTATGTATTTACGTTTTTTCGTTTTGTTAGAGCACAAGTGACTTTCCTTTGCTTCTTCTTCCTCCCCTTGGGTGGCACGAGGAGGAAGGACATGGCAGTGGACGGACTTTAGGGCTGGCAGTAACGGGCACTGGAGAATAACCACCGCGCGCCGGACCTAGAGGGATGCCCAGACAGACAGTGCACGGGTCGATGAGTAGATAAGACGGTGGCGGTGAGAGACTGGTCGGAAGTGGGGAGAGGAGAGGGTGGCGGCGGCGATGGTCGGAGAGTTGGAGGGTGAGGAAGCAATAAGGAAAGTTAGGGTTTAGGCGAATACGATGAAATATAACCGTTGGATGAAAATCATGGCTAAAAGTGACTGAGATTTTAAGATAAACAAGGCAACTATGTGCTCTCGCCAGATGCCTTTTCGGTTTTGTTAGAGAAGCCGCCTTTGCTTTCTCTTCCTTCCCTTCCCTTTGGTGGCACGACTTGGGGGTCGCTAGCGACGCCGATGAAAGAAATGGAGGTGGTGAGAGATAAGAGTAGCGAGATGGAGCTCACCGGCGAACACCATAAAGGATATGGTGGTGGAAGAGTTTAGAGTTGGGAGGGAGACCATCGGCGGGAGAGAAGAACTGTCGCCTCTCGGACTTGGAGGGACCGGATGTTCATTGGGAAGATGACTGGGCGGGTCAAGGATCAAGTGTTGTGGCGGTGACGAGAGAGTGGTCAGAGATGGGGGAGGAGAGGAGGGCGGCGGCGATGGGAGAGCTAGATAATGAATAGGCAATAAGGAAAGTAGGTGAAGATGATGAAACATAGCCATTAGATGGAAATCATACGGTTAAAAAAAGTGTGTGTTTGTCTTGATATTAATATATTTTTTATCGAGAAAAAGTAAAGTGTGCATGATTTGAAGAAATTTGAGGCAGTTATGATCTATCTAGTTAGCCACCTTTTTGGTTCGGTGACACACGTAGCTCGCCCACGAACCGGTGGAAGGAGATGACGCTGGTGTGGCGAGGCAGGTTTCGCTAGCGACCCGGGAAGGTGATGGCAATGGAGGAATGTTAGGATTGGGGTGATGGGAACTGATTGTACAGAAGAAGCACCGACTCTCTAACCTAGGGGGTGTCCATGTGGCAGAAAAAGGATGTGCCGGGTGAGGGAGGCAATGGGGAGTTGAGGGGCAGACGAAACAGCAATGGGGAGTGACCGGAGAGGGGAAGGCGGCAGCGGCGGGAGAGCTAAAGGGTGAGGAGGGCCAATAAGAAAAGTTGGAGCTGGATGAATGTGATGAAACGTAATTGCTGCACGGGAATCATGTTGCCTGTAGAAGAGAGAACCTATGGAAATCATGTGGCTAGAAAAAGTGACTAGAGAATTAAAGGAAATACCAGTCAACTGTGCTCTAGTCAAACGTCTCCCTTTTTCTCCGTTGAGTCAAGCCTCGATGTTCCGTTTAATTACATGTGTGTTCTTTCTTCCGTTGCAGGAGAGACAGACACGAGTTGTTTGCAATGCCAGATGACATCCAGGTAAGCCATGCATGAAAGAACAAACGTCTTAAATTTCGTTTTCGCTTGTTTTATAGATGGAGTGATCTCTTCCGTGGCCAGATGGTCGGCAGGCTGAAGCGCCAAGCGCCAGATCACGGGTTCGAGTCACACCTTCTACCTTAATGACAAGCCGGGGTGGCGTCTCCCCCCTCGGTCTTGTTGTTGTTTGTTTTATAGATGGAAGCATTCAAATAATCCTTGTCTAATGCGGGAGCCACAGGTATGTGATTACGCCGAACGGATCAACAGGCCGGGCGACTTTGCAACGTTGAGGCAGAAGAACACGGATGGCATGTACAAGACACTGGAGCAATTCGAGGTCCATCCGTATCATTGCGCATTCGCCTGTTTTTTCTCTTTCTTTCTTTTGAGAAATTAACTTCTTGGCTGCATGATCTCCATATGCAACTGCAGAACGATGTCTACATGGTGTTCCAGAAAGCAATTTCCATAAACAGCCAGGACACCATCCCTTACAGAGAGGTCAATTTTGGTCGTTGATTCCTCCATCGATTAACGGAACCATATCATGCCTGCTCCTACATGACAAAATGTTTCCTTTTCTTCGTGCAGGCGATGTCACTGCTGGACCAAGCCAAGCAGGTGTTCTTGTCGCTGAAGAGCAACAGAATGTACACCGAGTCGGAGCTCCTATCCTGGCGCCAGCAGCAACTGGACGTCGGGCCGAACAAGCCAGCGAGAGATGAAGAAGACGGCAATGACGGCCATGGCTCGTGCGGCATTGGTGCTGCGGCTGCACCTGCACAGCAGCGGCCCAGCAGCGTGGCGCTGGTGAAGAAGAAGGCCACCGGTGAGAAGAGAGAGACGACCAGCCCCGGGAAGAAAGCCGGCAATGTCTCTGCGGACAATGGCAAGCCGAGGCTGCCGAACGGAGCGAGGGAGGGCCAGATAATGCCGTCGCCGGTAAAGAGAGCAAGAAAAGGTAAGAAACTGAGTCATTGATGCTAGCTTTGCTACATCCAAAGCACATATTACATACTACCATCGAAGTGCATTGCTGAATGAATGCTGATGCGATGGTGCTGGCCAGTGGGGCTCGCAGCGGTGGAATCTGGCGGTGCCAGGGCGGGAAGAGGAGGCTCACTTACAACGATGATGCTGATCGCGGTAGGGCGAGGACGATGATGACGACGCCGCCCCTGACGCCGCCTACCTTTGGGGACCGGAGCACCGCCCTCCTCCACGCAAGCCCCAGAGGTTTGGTGCAGCGTCCGCAGGTGCAGGGGCACACGTACCACGACAGCCTGCGTCGCTTCGTGCGGAACGCGGGGCTCGGGGCTCGCCTGGCCGCCGAGTTCAGGAGCCTCGAGTGCGAGAACCGGGCCAGGCAGAACCCATCGCCGGCGTCATACTGGAACGGCTTAGCCATCGGCTCCGGCATGGGTGGTGGCAGCTACTTCCCGCCGTCTCCCTCGAGCGCGGCGCTCCGGACACCGCAGTCGGGTGGAAGTGCCATAGGCGAGCAGGCGCCGGCGCCGGAGTGCAAGCTGGAGACGGACGACCTGCTCAAGCTCGTCGTGCTCATGGGCACGCCGGAGTTCTTGGAGAGAGCCAAGCAGGTGTTCCGTGATACGCGCGGCGAGGGAAGCTCGAATGGGGGGCGCGTGGCAAGAGCTGGAGACGACGTTGCTGTCACACAAGCCGCGGAGCCCGCACCGGCACCAGCGCAGACGAGTGGCGCAAGCAAGTCGGCCTCGGCGATCGACTTCGGACCGTTCGCTCCGCCAAAGTTGGCCCTCAGCCGGCTGGGCTTTGGCCAGTTCGCCGGCTCTTCTGCCCCGCCGTTCAAGCTGAAGCCGCCGAAATCTCCTGGGAAGAAGAAACGAGAATGAAGCCGAAGCACCAGCAGGTCCCTTCCTACATTTTGTGTCGTGTCCCTGATTGCCATCATTATTCAGCGGTGAAAGAATTCGAGAATAATTGCAGTTTATACCTCTTTAAAAAAACTGAAACATATAGTGATAGTGAGGTAAACTAGTTGAAAAGCTTAGTCCACGCCGAAGTGGCTTATCAGTGATGTATGCAATTTACCACCACTACAGACTTCAGATATACTTGAGACATTCTGCCATAGACCAACATAAATTTTGTTTTGCCGAGAAAAGAACATTAACGTGTCACATTTGATGTAGTATCAAAGCATATACACTGGACTCCTTTCTCTGTGTATTTTGAAACGGGAAACTAACAGATTTAGACTTTTACTAGCACATACTTGATATAACCTGTCTTATTACCACTCTCAGAGCATTGCACGGCAGTGAATCCCACCTACAGGGTGAAGATTTCTGCGTTAGCCAACTTCAGGAGGCCTGACCAACTTAACAAACACGAAGAAGCCGGACCTACAGCACGAGTAGCAGCTGCATTTATCAACCTTTCCAGTTATCCTTGATATTCCTAACCGTCCTCAGGGCTTCAACTGGCGACTTCGCACCAAATTTTGCCTGCAAGATCGATGATCCAATCTAGGTAAGGATCATTTGACAAAAGAAACTAACTTGAAATTAAGAATGGCCCTTGATGCCCTAGTTCTTATACGTAAGGCGACAAAGTTACTATTGTAAGAAGTTACGCTTAGATTACAGAAGATGGTATCATGTAGAACAATAGTAACTAGAGTGTGTGGATCGCGGACCTGTATTTCAGGCAGATCAACACGCATGAAGGTGTTTATCTCAAACTCATCTCCAATAGTTGAGGGAACTGTTGGCTGATTTGCTTCACGCTGCTTTTGAGCCCATTCCAGTTTCTGCTTCATCTTTTCATTCTCTGGCTCGACAGTCAGCATGAATTGCAGGCTTTTTACGGTGTACTGTGAGTCACGATGAAATAATAAGAGCAGGTATACATTATTTATCTGTTCAACGGATACCATTACCAAGACACATAATGCAAAGTGTTGTTGGCTGGACACATAGACTAATGGCAAACTTTTAAGAAACCGTGAACACTTGTTTTCGTAAGATAGAGAGCCAAATGGAAACAATTTGTGCCAATGCAGAAAATACATTTGATATTATATTATTTAAGGAAATTCAGAATTCATGTTCTTACATGTACTCCAGAATCTTAAAGCATACATCATCATCTACAGCTCAAGTTCAAAAGGATATGAAAACAAGCTAAAGAATACAATTTTGACTATACAAGTTTCATCAAAGTTTCCAATTTATCAAAAATGAAGGCCTTTTATTCTAGAAAGAGCTAAAAAAAACTAACCTCATGGCCACAGTAAACTCGAGTTGACTTAGGCAGCGATCCCAGTGTAACACAAAGGGACTGATACATTTGCTCCGCAGTACCCTCAAAAAACCTCCCACAACCAGCAATGAACTGTGCTTCCAAAAATGGTCAGTCATTTAAAATGAGGAAGAGCAATTATTATATGATGTGTATACTAACCAAGGTATCTCCAGTAAATACTGCTGGGTCTTCCTCCTCTTTAGTAGAAACATAGTAGCTAATATGGCCTTTTGTATGACTGTTGGAATAATAAAAATGGTAAGGACCAGAAACTACAAACCAATAACAAAGTTGATCATTGACACAACAAACATACAAAAGGATGCCAACACTATCCAAATCAGTAGTCCTAGTAAAATTCCTGAAGTAGTTATGCTATCAAATGATTTTTCGAGCAAACGCACATCTATAAACAATCCAGTGTCACATTATGCACAAAAAGGTTCAAATTCTTATCTTTCACGCTTATGTGATCTAGTAAGAAAATCACAGTAATCATATGGCATACAGTAATGAGGATGTGTTCTCCCTAAAATACAGCAAATGAGGAAGCAAGAACTATGTTACAGGGTAAGAAAGTAATAAAGCATACCATGGCGTATGTAGGCAAAGTATCTCAATTTCCTTTCCAAGGGACAACTTGGTTCCATTCTCCACTTGATCAGTGCAGCCTTTCACATTGTCCAAGGATCCCCCATAGACCTTAATCCCTGGCACCAACAGCCGCATCTTCTCATTGCCACCAGCATGATCCCTACAAGCACAAATCAACATTATCAGCTCACTACATGATCGCGGTAAACCTTGACGGTTATAGCATGTACGGAGTGCTGTTCATCTTCTACCTACCACCTGATAACTATCTTCAAATCATTAAAATGTTTCCTTCATCAGTCTTATGTATTACAAATTTCACATGTAGCATGAGTGACATATGCCAACCACTTGCATTGCATAATGAGTGGAGTGGCTGCAGAGTTCTTTCATCATTTCTTATGTAAGTTATTACTATATTTCTCTTTCTCCATTTCTTACATATGTAATTTTACTTCATATGGCTAACGAATCGCACCAATATATGTTGGTTTATTAGCATATAATATTCTATTGACTTAATAGACCCTCAAAGCATCAACCTTTGGCTCTATTTCTCCCTCTCCCTCCCACTCTGCATGTCCATTTTTCAGTTTTAACATGTAGCATGACTGGGTCAAAGACTACGAGATAGCGTACCAGTGGTGATGGGTGGTGAGGACACAGTCGATGTAGGCGCCGACCTCGCTGGCCGCCGCCAGCACCTTCTCCGGCTCCACCGGGTCAACGGCCGCCGCCGCCTTGGTGGTCTCGTCAATAATCCTTCAAAAGAAAACAACCAGGATCTCCAAATCACAAAAACGGATCCGGAACACAGCCAAGCAACGGGACGTCGAATGATATATACAGAGATGAAGGAGGATTCAGGATTCCTACAGGTAGGCATAGTTGTCCTCCAAGCAAGCCACCGGAACGATCTTCATCTTCGGCTTCGGGTTCCTCCTTGCGGAGATTGGAATCGGTATATCTTCGAGCTCGATTTCTGGAGCGAATTCCTGGCGCAGAAGGCAGGAGTGCGTAGTGGAAGGTTTAAGAAAGGGGAACAACCGCTTTGGATGGGAAAACAGGAGGATCCTCTGTATCCGTCAACTACTGTGACCACCAGGCAAAAATCGCAGCCATCGGTTTCAGTTTTTTCTGGGGAATTGCTAATAACCCCCCAGTCACTTAAAACCCCACATGTTATAGACTCAATAAAGGGGCCTGTGGGCGATATTTAAGCCACGTGGGGGGTTATCGTAGATTTCCCCATTTTTTCTTGCTCTGAAAATCTACTCGACGCTCACATTCGGCGGTGGGCATGGTGATATAACACACCTCTCACATGATAAGACTTTTCAAAAATTCACATTTACACGTTTGATAAAATTCCAAAATAACTTTATGAGTTTTCACAAAATGCGTGTTACAATCACTAGGATTTGCATAACCAAATTCAAAAAACAAGCAGAGGTGAAGCGTGCACCACCTCCGCTACCTCTGGGGGAAACCCTTGATCCGTGGATCGGATGGTGTCGGCGCTTCGGCGTCGTCTCCCCCCTTGGGGCATCATTCTTGGAGGTGCGCACCAGTCGAGGGACCAGTGGTTGGCTGTGGGGTGCTTTCGTGGCATTGCGAGCTGTGTGGCAACGATGACAGTGGTGAGCGGAGCCGAGTCGCGGCATGTCCTTCGTCACCGACAGTCCGTGTTGCGTCCCGCCGTGAAGCTGTGAAGTCGGAGCTGTGTGTCCCGGGGCGGCAGGCTGGCAACGATGACACTTTTTCTACAGTGGCCTCGCGGTTTCCGTCGATGCAAGGTGTGCAACTTTCTCCGGTGAAGCTCTCCGTCGAAGTCGGAGCTGCCTCCTCCTCGACGCTTTGGGTTGACTGTTTGCATAGGCCGACATGGTTTACGGCGTCGGCTGCGGCGGGGCTTCGTCGGTGGTCGTCGAAGGTGAAGTCGGAATCGCTTGCTCGGGAGGAGTGACGATGATGACGCTCGGTGATGACCTCGATGGTGTTTTTCTCCTCGGCGGCATGTGTACCTGGTGTGGGTAGTCATGTTGGCCGGGTCTGCCCAATGTGGTGTTTTCATGACTACATTGGTGCATTTGTATCGGTTTTCGGTCGGTTCCCCATTAACGAACCGATCAATTCACCTCCTACTTTTTTAATAAAATGAGGCAATGTTGCCCGTTTTGTTAAAAGAAAACAAGTAGAGAAAAAATAACAACATGAATAGTGTCATAGGAAGATAAAACACAATGACACTATTCACGTAGCAATTTGTATTTTGTTTCTCCGTTTAGTTTTGGTTCTAAAAATTCTAGAAAATGTAAACATATCTTCTAAACACTCACATATTTGTTTCGGAAACTTTCTGACACTTATAAATTTGAATTTTAAGAAGTGGTATCATGATATCATGGTATCACTAGATATTTTCCCATTCTATAATGAGATTTGTCCTAGCACGGGACATGCATCTCGCCGTCCGATTGGCGACGCACGCTGGAGACTTGTCTATTTGTTACCATTGCAGGCAGAAAGTAAGCTAAACGGTCTTGCAAAAACATTATGCGCAAAAAAAACACTTATCTACAGAAGGCGCAAAAAAAATTCTACATACAACGAGTATACAAAAAGGTTGATCAAATTGGGGAATATGAATTGTTGATATCTTGATATCTTGGTGTTGACGCCATCGAGCGACGATGCGGCCCTCGCTCTTGAGCTTGATATATTATCGAGGCGTTGAACAAAATCTTGAGAGGCTTCCTGTGGAAAGGACGTCGGGATGTCCAAGGCTGGCATTATGTGGTTGCGTGGGACAAGGGCGTCTCTCCTAAGGGACTTGGTGGCTTCGGGATCTCCAACCTGCGCCTCCTCAACATTTGCCTAAGATGCAGCGAGCCGACTAGACCTTGGTCGGAGTTTCATCTCCGAATTTCGTGGATCTCTCTCGCCCTCTTCAAGTCGGCCACCTCGTATGTTTTGGGGAATGGGGAGAGGACACGGTTCTGGATGGATTGGTGCATCAATGGAAATCGCATGGTGGACTTTGCGCCTAAACTCCTAGCCAAAATGTGCCGGAAAGGCACTTTAAGGTCCGTTCGGTGAAGGAAGATCTTACTGTGACGTGGCTCAGTGAATGTGGGCTGGATCTCGTAGAGGTTGCCCTAGCTGAATTCTTTGGCTTGTGGTATGCGGTAGCTCAGGGGAAGCTGATCCCGAGTCCGAGGATGTTTTGATCTGGAGGTGGTGAGGAAACTAAAGATACTCGTCGAAGTCGGCCTACGACGCCTTCTTTTCCGGCAAGATTCTAGCTCCGTTGTGGACCAGATTTTGAGGTCTAGGGCACCGCACAACTGTAAGTTCTTCGCCTAGTTAGCCTCGCGAAGTAGGGTTATATGCAGGAATTTAAAATTTCCGTCTTACGAAACTACCAAGATCTATCTATAAATATGCAATCCACACAACGGGTACGATCTAATACTTACGAACACCGTTGCGGAAGTTGGCGTTGTCGATGACGAAATCGGTGAAGCCTGATGAAGATTCACGACCAAGCCTGGTGGTGAGAATGTCGCCGATTCCCCCACTCAAATCATACGTGTGATCCCTCTTCTAGTATCCATACATCCACTTGTACCAAACCGTCAGCGTTACGCCGTCCAGGACTCGACGCCGACGAATAGAGACAACCTTTCGGCGTAGTATTAGTGTTAGATCTAATCAACTAGATTAGATCTACATGAGAACTAGAGAGTTTTCTCAAAGCATGATATCTAGAGAGAAAGAGGACACATCAAAAACCGTGAGCAAACTTGTTTGTCTCCCAATGAGGGAGGGGGTGGGTTTATATAGGAGGGAGAGGGGGAGGCTTACTTGGTGGGGGGGACCCAAACCCCTTGGTGCGCCGGCCCTAGAACGGCCAGCCGCACCCCTCCTCAAGTCGGGTTGGACTACTAGTCCAACTAGGAGTCCACCTGCCCTACAACTCCTATTTTCCTTTTATCTCTTCCTTTAATTATGGGATATACAAAATCCGACAAAACAAATAAAAGGAAACATGTGGAAGTGGTGCGCCGGCCCTAGGTGGGCCCTGGTGCGCCGACCCTATGAGCAAAAGAGATATGCGAGGTCTACGCCTCCTAGGTACGTACGCCCGCCCGAGCAAGCCGGGCGCCTTTGTTTGTCCTGCAGGTGGCCCTGCATGTGAGGGACACCCGGCAAGGCGAGTCGGAGCCTTCAGAAGGAAGCCATGGCCCCGCCCGAGCAACGCGCGCCACCACCACCCCGGGAAGGGCGGCACGCCCCTGGTGGACACTTGGCGCGCCTCGTCTAAGGCATGGTCGAAGCGTTGCCTCGATGACCAGAACAGTGAACTTGACATGACTCTACGTTCGTCTCGTCTGTGCCAAGGCGTGGCACGGCACGTGATAGTTTGGTGGCAAGCTGTCGCCACATCCATCCACGATTGATGCCACCTGTCTGTTGCAGTGACACGCTCTGACGAGGTATCGCGCATGCACAGTTTGGACGGCTGTGGCAACCCCTTGCAGTATAAAAGGAGGACCTCGTCCACTGTAGATGAGATCGGCACAATTGAAGTCCTCACTCACATGGCAAAGTACTCCCAGTCAAGAACATCACCATAGAGCAGAGACTCCGGGGAAGGAGTCGCCTCCCGGGTAAGAGAGGATCCACCCTTATAAAGTTATAATCCATTCCCACCATCAATCCAAGATCAAACAAGCAAGACGTAGGGATTTACATCTCCGGATGGCCTGAACATGGGTAAAAACCGTGTGTGCTCTCAGTTTGTGTTCAGATTCACCATCTCCGACGATAACGCAAGAACTCCCTGCGCCCCACTGCCAGGGCCGGTCCATACATATACGGGGCCGTGGGGCAAGATGACAGCTAGGGGCCCTTTTAACACACATTTTTTTCAAATATTCTCCATCGTTTCAAGATTGCGCTGAACCGTCAGTTTGACCTTGAGATCCACGCAAGAATTTACGTTGTCTTTAACTCTATAGACAAACACTACATTTTGGTTGCACGATGAACAAATTACTACACGACCATAAACAGTTTGCTTAGATCTGCAAAACATATATATAATCTACACTAAGAATTAATTTCATCCCAGACAATAGTACATTTTTTGCACTAAATGAACCAATTATAATAATGTTGTGAACACTTTTCGGAATCTATACGATCAAAGACAATTTTCTTAGATCTGTATATATACTTAACACATTTCGGAGGAGGGCTGTCGGCTTGTTCGCGTAGTACTAAGAAGATAAAGAAACCAGTATTGACTTTTTTCTTGAAAAGGTTCAGAAATTCAGCCGCGATCGATGGTATCATCCATTTCTTAGCTTGTGAGCGCTACTCCTGTCCGTAGTGGGCTTCTGTTGCATCTGGGCCTCCTCATTATTTTCTAAATTTATAAAGTACAAAATTGGGCCTAAAGAGTACAAACCAGAACTGTAGAGAGAAAAATGCTATAGAAGTCATTTGCCTGGGCCGGGGCCCCTTCCTCTCAGGGGCCCAGGGCGGCCGCCCCGTTGCCCCGCCTTATGGGCCGGCCCTGCCCACTGCCGAACAAATCTATAGGGGAATGTTCCGAGTTTCTCGGTGTCCGTGTTTCGACACGCGACAACATGCAAAGAGTTTTGTCAATCAAACTGCGGTGACCCAGCACACCACTGCATGTTGTAGTGTACAAGTCGTTGATGTAACACGCACGGAAGGACCTCTCCGCAAATATTACATCCCTCAGAGTAGTACAACAGAAACATAGCCGGTCCAAGGTAACACTATAGGATTATAACACTATTCAATACAAAATCTCGAGACCCTTCTTTTACATGGAAGAAGTCTCTTGCAAATGAAACACGAGAAGATCCAATTCGTAGCACTAAGCTGGATATCAGCTCTATCTCTAATTCCTATTTCACTACTGCTGTTGTCACAGCCCTAGTCTATTCCATCTGGTATGTCTATATCCAAGCTGTACTCTTTTTCCAAAATGATGTTGTCTCCTCCATTGGCAGTGTTGTCGTCATATACACCTTGGTAAGGTTGTCGTCATCCTTTTGTTGGTGAAGTAGCAGTTGACTCCTTCAAGCTCCACCAGATAGGTTTGGACTCCTTGTTGAAGACCTCCTCGTTGTCGACATGGATATTTGTCGTCTCCTTGGATGGCTCCAAAAGTCTAAGCAGGGGTCAACGGGGAAAAGGTGAGCAACACGAGCGTTACTCAGCAAGTTCAAATTATAGGCGATAAGGTGTTTTATGCACTAACTACTGCCATGACCAACGGTCGTTGACATAATGCAAGTTTTGGAAAAGATTTCTTCAAAAGGTCAGGTTTTATTTCAGAAAACTATGCTCACAGTCTCCACGGGTCTTTAGTCATCACTTGGGATGCCTTTCACGCAGCGTTCTGTAGTTCCTTCCGGGAACACGGATGTGACAGCCACAATTTCTTGTTGTTGACTCTGCAGAGCTGCGTAACTTTACCCATGAGAGAAACCCAGCCTTGTTGCCTTTCCGAGCGGCCAAACTCGTCCATACTTCCATGGTATGGGGCCAGGTGTGAGTCCAAAGCCAATCACCGCCCTCTCCGCACAACACATATCCACCCAATTGTGGCGCGGCCGGTAACAAAGACCGCTATCCCGCCACCCCTCCCGAGCTTCTATTCCAGTCACCCCGTCAGGTGGGAAGGTCACGCGCTTCCACGCTGTTGGCCGCCGCAACGGACACAACCAGGTAATAGCCTGCCGAGGATATGTGAACGAGAGAAGATACGGCTGACTTTTACCGTCCATAGCAGATCTCATGGTAAACGCTTCAATACGGCGCAAGGATCACTGTGACATTGGTAATTAATCCTAGGTATATACTTTCCCGTACAATGGAACCTCCACCACAACATCATCCGTGGTTCCATTGCCAGCCAAACAATATATATATAGCAATTCACATCATTCGAAAATAGTTTTTCTTTTTCAATGCAATGATAATAATACGTTTTTGAAAATAGTTTTTATGAAATAGTTCAATAAGGATATGCAAGAATGAACTTGCCTGTGGTAGAAGTGACAGTTCAGGCCCTTCGGGGTTCTAGGGTTTGCGGTAAAACCCCGAGTTCTGAAAATAGCAAAGTAATCCTGATAAGGACTACTGAAAACTCTAGCAGCATGCTATTATGCATAGTCATGAGATGCATCGTCACCCCAAAATAGCCAAGTTGCGGATTTAAGACTTTTCGAGTGTTTTGGAGTTTAATTATTTAAAGAGTTTGACAACAATTTTCATGAGGAATAAATTTAAAGTGATTAAATTGTAATAGTTCAATATAATTGAATTTCAAAGACTTTATTTTCCCATATTGTTTTCTTTTAAGAAAATAGTTTTTGAAAAAGAGTTTCAAGTCATTTCCACTTAAGGATCCTTGAATTTTTCATCCACAAAATGTTTTTCAAAACTTTAAATAAAACTTACATAAAAATTCCTCATATTTTGTAGAGTATGTTGCATATTTTTAGTTGATTTTTGTGTATTTGAATTTTGGTGTAAAAATTCATTTAAGTTTGAATATTTTTGATTTAGGATGAATAACAAGATAGTCTTGGCATAGTTCAAATATTATTTTGAACTTAGTATTTGTTTTCCCAAATTATTTTTCTTGAGAAAATAATTTTAAGAAATTATTCCAAAGAATAATCCACTTAAGGATCTTTGGATTTTTAATCAAAGAAATAATTTTCAAAAATTCCTGTTAGTATTTTATTTAAATAGCTTATTTTCTGCTAATGTTTGTAGATATTTTTAAAGTATTTTTAGGAATTTATTTGAATTTATAGCAAGTTTTGAAATTTGGGAAATTTTACAAATTTAAAAAAATTTGCAATTAAATCCCTGGCTTAATCAGGTCAAAGGTGGACCTGGTTCGGTTGGACCGAACCACACACTCTCTCTCTCACCTCTCACTCGCACGAGCACGAGCCCGTGCTTGACTCACGATCCCCAAATCGCCGCCGCCTTCGCCTTGCTGCCACGACGCGCCTTGGTGCTCTCCTCCATCCCCTCCGGCTCGATCTGGTTTTCTTCCTCTCTCTGCCACACGTGCAACTCTACTGCCCCGCTAGGGTGTTGGTGCTCGCCGTGGCTCGGTCGCCGGCACGATGCCGCGCCGCTGCGCCTCCGGCTGCGCCTCCTGCTCCTTCTCCTCCACGAGCAAGGCTCACCGGCGCTGCTCCCGGCTCCCTCTTCTTCCTGCTTGATTTCCAACTCGGCCACCATCACTCTCTGTTGCTATCAACTACATCCCCGACGTCGGCGGGATGGCTCCCAGATGGATGCAACCCTAGCGTCCCTCTGGTGCTCGAGAACCTCCTCGACAAGCTGCTGCTGGTGTGGCTCGGCGCAGGTCGATGCGCCGCTGTTGAGTGATGCTCCTTGTGCCGCCGTCGCCGCGGTGCTCGTCAAGGTCATCCTCGCGATAGCTTCCGCCGTGGTAGCGGGAGCCCTGCCTCCCCACGCTACGGTGTTCGTACCCGAGCGTTGGTATGCGTCCTCTCTCCTCTTTGTGCCCTCACTGTCCTCTCCTGTGACCGGCCTTCGAGCCGATGATCTACTGGTTCGAGTGCTCGTGTGGTGCTTCAGTTTGTGTGAAATGTGTTGTTGATTAGTTCAACCAGGTGATGAGAAATTGTGTGATTGTGCTGTGCTCTCTCACTATCAGTGTGTTAACTGAAGTGTTCTGTTTGTGGAATTGCTTCTGTCGATTAATTTCAGAGGGAATGTCTAGATGATTTACTCATCTAGATGATGCTGTGGATGTGTGCCAAGATTATTTGGGTAATTAGATGCCTGTGAAATATTTGTTGGCTTGTTGGAATTTCTTGCGAGCTCATTAAACTCTGTTAAACATATTTTCATGAATTGTGCCCATGTGCTTGTCTGTTGAGCATGATCTACTCACTGTGGTGCCTCTATTTATGTGTGCCCAGGTGTAATTATATGCTCAGCATGATTTAGTGTTGCTGGTGTGATTTAGAGATATGTTACTTAACAGATTTGGATATTTAAACTGATAAGAACAGATCTTGTGCTTGATTTCTTGGCCCTGCCAATGATGCAAAGGCTGAGGCATGTATTTAGATAAGAACATATATTAATGTGTGGCTTTTAACCTCTGTGATGATTTAGCATAGCAACTCTATGCAGATCTGAGAGTATATCTCTTTTATCTCCAAAGTGTGTGTAAATGGATAGAAAGTAATTTTCATTTGATTCCTGGACAAGATTTAGATGTGCAAACTGATAGGAACAGATGTACTTGTATACTTGGTGATTTATTAGTTTCTGGGCAGCACCAAATAGCTGTCCAGTAGTAAGTTTGTGATGTAGTAATTTTATATATGTGCTTCTGGATAGATCCTGGTTAAGGAAACTGATAAGAACAGAATACTACGCCCCTCTCCTCTCTGCTCCTCTCATCTAATGATAAGAATAGATGTTGCACACGATTTGGTTTGTAGAATCAACCTGCTGTTGTTGAGCAGCTTGGTCTTCTGGAATATGATGATAACCTGCGTCTTGTGGCTAGCCTGCTCCTCCTCGCTGCTTCAATGTTCCTAGAGGTTATTTATCTAGCTGCAAATTGTTTTAGTGGATGTTCTTGTGTTATTGGGTGTTCTTGAGATGTTCTTGGGTCCTGGCTGATTTGGGAAAGTGTTTTGGTGCTCTAGAAATAATGGAGTATTGTTTGTAAATGTTCTAGGCTGATGTATGAATTATTTGGTGCGGCTGAGATGTGTTCTTGGTGCTAGAACAGTAGCTGGTATGATTTGCTTGGGAGAAGAACATATGGTACGGCTGGCTCTCTGCTGAAAATGAATGTGTGAGCAAATTCCTTTATTTGTGTGGATGACATGCTCTTTTATAGGATCTAGCTATCCCCCACAAGTTGACACCTCAAGTGGTGACTCTTGCTTTGCATGGATGAGTAAGCTACTTGTTGTCATGCCCTCACACATGAGCATTACTTGGGGTTCAAGTTAAGCTAGATATTTCCCTTGTGGATAAAGATGAGTAGTCATTGGTCTTATCCTCTTGTGAGATATTCTTGAGGTACAAGTTATGTGAGATATTTTGCTTGTGGATAAGAATGCATGGTCATTGATCTTAT
Source organism: Poa pratensis (assembly GCA_947311845.1). Classification (NCBI taxonomy): domain Eukaryota; kingdom Viridiplantae; phylum Streptophyta; class Magnoliopsida; order Poales; family Poaceae; genus Poa; species Poa pratensis. Next base: position 48,573,632 of record CAMZMU010000054.1, read on the forward strand.
CTCCTTGTAGGATTAATTTTTGATCAAGCCAAGTGGCATTTGTCACTAGATGGGCTTGTGTAGCTTCTCTCATATGTGGGCTTGGCCATTTATGGGTGGTGATCATGTGGCTTAATAATTTCAGATTGTGGGCTTTAGCATTTGTCTATTTTCTTCCTTGGTAAATAATACCATTGGAGGAATAATCTATCTTTTCATGTGGGCTTTCTTATTTAGGAGCTTGACTAGATTAGAGGGATTAATATGTTGCCTATGATAAATAGATATGGATCAGATGAATATGCCTCATTGAATTAGTGTTGCCTTTTGTCCCTTCTCTCAATTGGATTATTGTTGCCTCTTGTCCCTTGTTGCCTCAGGATGATCCAAAATATGATCCATTGTTGCCTTCGATTCAATATTGATCCCTCTAGTCAATATTTGGATATTAGGACAAGTTCCTAATATTCATTAGTTAAGTTCCAATATTAAATTGCCTCACCCTTGTGGTGAAGGCAAACATTTTATTCACAACCCCCTTTTCTTTTGTCTTTGTTTATTTTGCAGGTAATGAATTGAAGATGAATTGGAAGATTTGGAAGATAAGAAGATCAAGATTTAGTTTAGGCTTTTCTTTTAATTTTTGTAATCTTCTTTTTATTTAGATGAGATATGTACTTATTCAGTTAAAGATGTAATATTGATTCTTTCATTTTGATCTTGTATTTAAATTCCATATGATGTAACTTAAATAGACTTTGGACATTTGAATATCACATTGTATTTGGGATGGATGTAAAATGAGTTATTTCAGTGTGTGAGATAAGATGATGAATTGAGGTGTTAAACTCATTCTTGTGAGATAATGTTTGGATGAATGATGTAATGAGATGATCCTAGATATGGGGATTTGAATTTATTGTTTCTATGAGTGTTTAAACTATGAACATGTCATGTTATTGAATTGTGACTAGAAATGTCGAGAATTAGGAAAGGTCATGTCCAATTCTGGATTGCCTCGACTAAATATTCTCGTCTCAATTTAGTTGTTAAAAAGATCATGTCGAAGTTTATCGCACTCCACCAGATGATCTAAACCCTAATTCATCGTGTCGAGAGAAACATCGATCACTTTGCATCGTTTAATTTAACGCGCCAAAATTTCCCGTGTTTTCAGATGCATGTCATGCAAATGCACAAATTCTAATTCTACCCTTCCGACTCTCTAAACTGTGGGGTATTACACAACCTCAGCCTTCCGGCCGCTCGCCGACACACCTTCCGGAGCCAACCCCACCCTATTCTTGCCAGCCTCCTCTATAAACCCATCACTTGGCTTCCCCTTCTCTTTCGAATCACATCCCAGAGAGTCTCACTAGTCACCTCAGCTTGCAACGTTTCGCCATGGGGAGGAGTAAGAAACCATCACCTTCATTCTTTTCCTCTGTCTCAATCTCCATCGTCTCCATGTTATACAGTACACGAATAGATGAGTCTGTTCCTTCCAGCGATTCACAAAGTTTAAACATGAAGAGTATCTTTATTTTCGAGAATACACCCGAGCGGGTGTATTAATCATATAGAAGAGAAAGCCAAGAGGCTGGTACAACAAGGCAAAGCGGCCAGGCTGCTTCCAACAAGAGGTGGCAGCTCCTCTAAAAACCTAAAATGATCACTCTCCCTCCTGCAACCAAAGAGGCAACAGCTCCGAGAAGCCAGAACAACCAAGCTAGTCGCCAACGCTCATATTCCACCTTAATATTTACCTTGATGGTCTCCACGGTCGGTGCAACTGTCGGGGAATACCCAACCGGGTAAGCCACATGATGGAGAGGAACCAGCGAGGTCCTGGTACCTTGTTGAAGTCATCGCATTGCAGCTACTGTCTATCCACTCGCGCTGCTCCGGAGGAAACCTCTGATCCTGGGATTCCCGGGATGGACGATGGCGGCACTCTCGGTGTCGCTCTTCCTCTTTGGGGCAATGTTTTTGGAGCAGTTGCTGGATAGAGGACGCAAGAAGAGAAGCGGTGTACATCTACCGTGTTGACGATGACGAGTCTCGGCGGTGTGGCGCAGCGGAGTCTCGGCGACGGGCATATGATGACGGACTCATGCAGGATGGTGGAGTTGTCTGGCGTCATGGCGGTGCCGACGGCAGGCCTGACAAGTTCATTGCGTTGATCTATCATGAAGGTGGGATAACGGAAGATGGTGGCAGCGACTTCTGAGTGTGCGCATGTGGTGGGTGCTCAGGGTCGGCTGGACTGGTTTGTGATTCCGGTGCGGTGTTGGGCGGCCTGATTGAAGCCTCCGGGTTTAGATGATGCGCATAAGTGTGTGAGGTCAGGGCATTGGCTCCGATTGGTACACCCCTTCATCAAGCTTGTATGTATAGCGAGTTTTCATCTGGACGGTGGGTTCTGGCTGATCGATGTATCTTTTTGTAAGGATTGGTGGTTTATGTCGTATCTTATTATTAATAAAAATAGTAGGATGCAGAGGCACCATCCATTTCGAAAAAAAAAACTTGCGCTGAACCACCATGCAAACAAACTCCTTGCGGCCGCTGCCGCTCCCTGGCCCTCGTCATCGGTCGCTTGAACTCCCCGGTGTCCCACTAAAGCCGTAGATGTAGCCCCAAAGAGTCGCGTACCCTCGAGCCGCTCACCTCGTGTCGCCCTTCTCCGTCGTCGTGTTCGCCATGACGGTGCCAGCAGCTTGATGTTGGAACTAATGCCGCGACAGACCGCGCAGAGGCGGATGCAATCGGCGAGGGACGACGCCTGGAGAAGGATGCCCATGAGGTCTGACTCGTGGTCAGCCTCCATTACGTTATTCACGCAGACATCGATTGGTTTAATTCTGGTAAGAAATCATCGATGCAGCCCACCTAGTTGCATAAATTGAGTTGATGCTCGTTGTGGGTGTATGGGTCGGCTCCTCCCTGTGGTGTTGGTTGTTGGTGTTCATTTTATGGTTTTCGTCCGGTTTCTTCCGCAAATAAATCGGATACCTTTTTCTTAATTAATGAATAAGGCCAAAAAAATACCTTCGTTTCAAAAAAAACGAGTTGAGACCTGGAGTTGTAGATCGGTTCCATCATAAGTACAGGGCATGTCGGAGCCACGAACGGATTGAAAAACTAACAACAAAACAAAAGAGCGAGCGACTAACAAATCTTTGACTTGTGGTGGCAATTGCTGTAATTTGGATAAAAACAAGGGCCAATCATAATGCTTTTATTTTTATTATTAGGTGTAGATATATAAATATTTATTCTTAGATATTGTATTTATGATTCCGCCGTGCCGTCCATCGACAGGACATCTAGACGACGGAGAAGGGCAAGGGGATGATGTTAAGGATGCCGCCAAGGAGGCCGCCCACAATCTTTTTTTTTTTGAATGTTAGCAGGAGAACTGCTAAATTCAATGAATAGATAGAAGGTTGGTCCAGTTTATGAGGGAGACCGGACCCAAAAACCATACAACACACACAACCTAGCGAGCCACGAGTCTCTCTGGCCGAATCCACCTCCAAAACGATGCCCCCAAGAGGGAACACGACGCCGGGAGGCGCCGCCATCGTCCGATCTAGAAGACTAGGTCAAGGGTTTCCCCTGGAGCGCGTCGAAAAATGCAAAGTGAGAACAGCTCGATGCCTCCAACGAGGGAGCGACGCTCGAAGGCGCCGCCATCGACGACTCCGGCCACAGCTGGAGTACGGCTTTCACTGGCCGTCTCACCTGCATACCGAACCCAGGATCCAAACCAGTCAACACACCAACCCACTATCCTGCCTCCACGGCTAACCACACTTCCCCGGCAAGCTCGATGTGCTTCCACCTTGCAGCCGCGTCCCCCACTGGATGGAGGATGCAACCTCCGCTGCGGCGCCATTCTTCTCCCAACGGAAGGATGCAACCAAATACTAGGCGCCATTCGTCTCCTCGAGGATGCAACGCCTGCGGGCCATTCATCTCCCGCGGAGGATGCAACAAGCGCGGCGGCGGCATTCCTCTCCCTCCAAACTTCCACCATTCCTCCCGCACAACGGGCAAAGAGACGCCCGCAGCACGTCTTGCTTGCCGATCAACCTGCGGGAAGGATGCAACGCTGCCGACACCGCGACGACGCCATTCGTCTCCCCCGTCCACCACCATCAACACCACCTCGAACCACAGCTCCCGCGAGGCAGCCGCACCACCACCTGCGCCGAACAAGCGCCGGCCTAGCCCTACCGAGCAGTGACAGGGCTCGAACCGCGTCCAAGCCGAGCGGGCCCGCTGAGCCCAGATCGGGCCCGAACGGCCCCAGAAGCGCTGCTCGCGCTCAGCTCGAGGGCGCAGCGGCCGGTGTGCCTGGTGCCGTCAGCCTCTCCGCCTCGCCCTGCACCTCCTCGCCGTCGTCGCCCCACCGCCCTAGGGTCCCGCCGGCAGGCGCAGCTCCGATCCGCGCGACCGGCCCTCCGTCTTTGACAGGCAGGGCGCCGCCACCACCGCCGAGGTCGACGGCGGCAGCGGCCAGAGAACTTGATTTTTTTGTGTGCCTTTTGGTTGGGGATTGAGAGGCCTCCGGAGCCGCTCGAGCGGAGCGACCCGGAGGCAGGTGGGGAGGGGAGGGGAGGGGAGAAGAGGTGGGCGGCGGCAGCGAAGAGGGCCTGGCGGCGACGGCGCAGGGTGGAACCGTAGAGAGGAAGGAGCCCGTGAAATTCGGACCCGTCAGCAAGCACCGCAAGGGCCAGTGAGGCTGCCAAGGCCTTCGAGACCGCTGCTACTGCCGCTGCCGCTGTCAGCACCCAGGAGCTGAACGGGCGCGGACAGGGTCCCGGTGACGCTTGCCAGGGATGCATCACAGGCAGCCAGTGGGGTGACCACCACCACCTTGCACTGGTTGCCCAGCAGAGGGGTGAGCAGTGACGTGGTGACCGGGCCCAGATTCATGTTGAATATCCCGCTGGTGTCGGCCTTCGTGCTGGCTAGCACCCTGCCGCCACACACCAGTTGGACGGTGGCGCCTGCGGAGCCAAAAGGAAACAAACGAGATAAGGCGGCGGGACGGAGAACAGAACAGTTGCATCAGTTAGGTGGCATGCAGGCAAGAAAAACAGCTAAGCAGGGTCCTTACTAGGGAACGCCGGAACCGCGGCCGTGTTGATGGAACTCCCAGCGCTGCATGGCACCACGCCGGCGACGAGAGCAAGGGGAGCCTCGTTCGCCTCCACCATGCGGCGCGGAGCCGACGGCGACCACGAGGAAAAGGAGAGCGGCGAGAAGGCTCTTGGCTGCTGCCATTGATCCCTCGACCTTACGTGCTGCACGAGTGAGGCTGAGGAGATTCACGACTGTAAACTGTTGGTGCCTGGTATCCCATAATTATAGGCGTGTGTGAGGCTGCGATGGGGCCAAGTTGCTGCGGCTATTCACGATTGGCGAGGTAGATGCAGCCGGAATACTTTGCAGGCTTCACTCAACTCGTGCGCGCATGCTCGCAGTGTCCGGGCGGGACTGAGGGACAAATTGGGCTAAAAGCATGGCCAAAGCAGCAAGAATAAGCTCGATCAGTTTACAGGCAGAAGAAGCACATGCCAAGTTAGATTTTTGTATAGGTCATTGACCTAAACGCATAGGCCGGAGCACCAAGAATAATCCCGATCGGTTGACAGTAGTAGAAGCACATGCCAAGAGATTTTTTAGGTACGCCTATCATTGTTAAATGATGCGATCGTTTAGCTGGATCAACCAACGGGAGCTCACGGAGCTTTGCATCTAAAGATATAAACGGTAAAGCCACTTGGACGCACAACAGTGATTTAAGATTTTTGTCCGTTTGATATGAGTCTATGTGTCCTTCCGCACCGTCCGATCACACCACCTCATGGAGTCGGCATGAACAGCGATTTAATATATTCCTGCGCGTATCAAGCTTCGTGTCCTACTCTCGCTGACGTCCTCCCCGGACGACCCCGAGATCCCGAGGGCCCACCCTCGGACTCACGGCACACGTTTCATCGGTGTGGAGGAGGGGCGAGGTTCGCAACGGAGTTTGTTCTTTTACTGTTATAAGTTTTATTTTCTTCCCATGCGTGCCCATCTGGGATATCTATTGTCCTACCTGGTTACTCACCCCTCTTTCTCTGCCGATGGGCCCGTTTTGCGTCCACATGTCAGTTGGTCGTCACATTGCGTCGCCGTTGTTTGTCGCTTTTCTTGCCGTTGCGTATTTTGTATAGCAGCTCAGGGGCACGGTCGAGATTTCGCATTGCACTAGGCCTAACTATTTCGGGCCCTTCTTCCTTGCTATAGCTGCGTCTCGCCAATGGTCGATTGACTTACCGACCTAAATACAGTACTTCAGGGGCATGGTCGGGAAATACTACGGCCCTTCTTCATTCCTTTCGGTGGCATCTCGCTATTGGTTAGCCTCTATAGTATCTTGGTGGCACGGTCTTGTTTTCGCGTTGCTCCGGGCCCAAATTTTTTGGGCCCTTTTTCTTCCTCTTGATGGCGTCTCGCCATTGATTGCCGTCTACGTTCACCTATACATGAGGCGTTATGATATACACCATCCCATCCTCCCTTTTCTTTCGACCGTCCTCATTTTCTTCTCGTTTCGTTTTTCCTTTTGTTTGGTTAGGTTTGCGGTCGATGATCTGTCGTGGATTGCTTCGTTCTCGTCGGCGGTGGAGGTATGGACGCCTTCTACCATCGATGTGGCTAAGGTAATGGTTCGTTTTATCCGTCGGGTCGCCGGGATATGTGGTTTACTTTGTTTGTACTTGTTTGTCCGTCTTTTCCCGATGACTAATTTTGTGTCGGGTCTGTTTTTTAGTCGTCTTTATTTTGTATTACAGGGTTTATTCTGACGATTTATCTTCTGTTTTTCCTTTTTTTAGCTCTCGTCCTGCTAGAGATCGTCTGCGATTTCGAGTGATTTTATTGATATTTATCCCCTCCGTGTCGGGTTAGATTTGCCGTCTTCACTGTTTCTGTGTTTCCTTCTCTCCTTTTTAGTTTTTGAGGGTTTCCCACGTCTCGCCTCCAATTTCTGTTTAGCAGTTCGATTCCTGTTACCAGGCTACCGGAGCAGCGATGCCAGCTTCAATTCCATAGGTACCCACTACCCAGCAAAGCTCGTGCACGACTACACGAGAACCAATACCTTGATGCATCCGTACAACAAAAGCCGGCGACTCACGCTTTTTTTTTGGCGAATGGAGCCGGCGACTCACGTTATCGCGGTAGTGTTCCTTGCAAGCACAACGACCGTGAGGCCGTGTTGGTCGCCGACAAGCGACAACCCAGCCTCACCGTCTCAGTTCACAATACCTTGACCTCGTTTGAAGAAGGGTGGTGGTGAAAGTGGCGGAGAGGAGTGCGTAAGAGGTCATGGACTCACGGGCATCTAGCTCCAGTGGCGGAGCTTGGGCCGAGCTCCTGGGGGGGGGGGGGGGGGGGGGGGGGGGGGGGGGGGGCAAATGGAATACAGAGGCTTGCTGGGCAGAATTTGGAGGGGGGGGGAGGGGGTAAATAGGCTAAATATCACTGTTTTGGGACAAAAATGAGCTAAAATACCTGATTTTTAGCAAAACTTTCGTGGCTGGGGGCGGCGCCCCCCCCCCCCCCCCCCCCCCCAACTGCTACATAGCTCTGCCCTAACTCTCACGAATTATGCACCAAACTCGTGGTGCAAACGGCCTACGACAGATAGCCGTACACGGTACATCGGTGTTTCAGACGGGAAAAGCAGCCGTGTGCACGAAATAGAAGCAGCACCACGCTTGCATTATTGATTTTGGGTGTTACGAGCCTTATGAAACCATGAAGTGGGTATTTTGTATGCCTGGTTATATGCATAAAATACTCTCATGTGTAATTGACTTCACAAAAGAACTAAGCTAAACAAACTGTTCTAGAATGTCGGCAACGGTTCTAAACTGTTCAATATAAAAGGCAAAACTTTTGCCTCGTTTCAAGAAAAAAATATCGGCAACGGTCACAAATTATGCGGCTCGAGGCTGGGGATCGCAACTCGGCTTATTTCCATGTGTAGGTTGCGCAGCGGAAGCGGAGGAATAGAATTACCACATTGCAGAGCGATGGTGAGGATGCAGCCTCGGTGGGTGAGGAAATTCAGAACTTCTACACCGGGCTGTCCACGGCACAGGGTGTGCCAATCATGGGTGTGTCAAGATTTGACGGGAACCGTTACACTCGTTGGAGGTTCGGTGTGTGTTATACAGATCGAGAACAGCCCTCGATATGGCATTACAGTGTTGCACAGATACGCTTGGAATCAATTCAGCTGCTGCTTTGGCAAGTTCCTTGTATTCAACTTCAGTACTGGCGTGAGACAGTAGCTTGTTTCTTGGCACTCCATGTTACCAAGTTAGGACAAAAAGATCCTGCCAGTTCCACTACGCCAAATTCTCCTACAAGGACGACCCACCCCGACCTTTGCCTCTCCCGCGTCGCTCCCATGGGCGACGGGGGAGGGATCCCCAGATCCACTCCGCCGGTAGCCCCTCTCCACTCCCTCTACCTCCTCGCCACCGCCGGTCGACGTCGCCGGGCTAGGCCTGGGCGCTGGCGGCGGCGGGGCCATCTTTCCCCCCTCGCGGCGGCTGCCGCACAGGCCGTGGTGGCCTCTCGGGGCGGCGGGCTCGACTGGGGGTGCACCGGCGCGGCTGACGGCGGCGTGGCGGCCTGGTGGAGCTTTTGCGCACACACGGTGGCGGCGGCGTCCTCGCGACGTCTTCCTCGGTGCGGGGCAGCGACTTCTTCCCGATGGACGACCAACAAGGGCCATGGCGGCGGTCCTCTGGACGGCGGCGATGGCGGCGGTGGCTCTACGTCGACGGTGGTGAGGACAGCACGGGGCCGTGGTGGGTGTAGCTCTGGCGGCGACCATGGCTAGGGTTTTGGCCCAGATCTGGGCCCGCTGGACCCGATCTGGGCTCTACGGCCCCTGCCTGTGTGTGCTTCCAGGAGCTTTCTGCAGGGTGACAATGGCGACCGTGACGCTGCAGCACGGCGGCGGGACTAGTCGGGCCTGATCTGGGCCTGCTGGGCTGATCTGGGCCTGACCGGACCTACTGTTGTGCCCGGTCGGCGGCCGCTGGGCGGTGGAGGACGGCGGTCTCCTCCTGTCGGTTGCTAATGTTGCTTGTGCATGCCTGGCTTTGTCACCGGCCTCACTCTACGCCACGTTGACCCTGCGACTTATTGGTTCCTCGGCTTGCAGTCGCGGACGCCGGGGCAGCGGCCCTAGAAGGTGGACTGCACGGACGGCTCTACGGCGAGCGACGTAGCGGTGGTGATGGCCTCGCTCTTTGGTTGTGTGGATGGCGAGGAGCGAGCAGCGGGGGTTCCTGGCGTTGGTGGCGGCAACTCCCAGATCGTGGACTGGAGACCATACTCGGGGTTAGTGGGCGGGCTATTTGTGCGGACGTTGTGCGAAGGTTTTTCCGAGCGAAAGCTCTGCGCTCCGGCGCCAATGACGGCGGTGCCTGCGGGTATCGTTACCCTCTTGAGGGCGTTGTTGTGGTTATCTTTTGTCGCGTTAGGGCTCCGGGTGAAAACCCTTGACCATTCCGGTCTCGATGTCGGCTACGTGATACGTCGTTACCCTCTTGGGGGCGTCATCGTGGAGCCTCGCCCCTCGGGCTTGTCCCAGTGTCTTCGGTGACAAGTTTGGTTATCCTTGTGTTTCTTTTTTCTATCTTTGATCTGCTTTGTAAGAGGTTCCCCTCATCACTATGTATCGGTTCGGCCGTTGTGTTTTATTTATAAAGCGGGGCAAAAGTCTATTTCTTCAGTTAGGAAAAAAATACAGCAAATCCACATGTAGCACGTCTGTCATCAATACAACCTGTCCAATCTACATCGGAAAAGGCACCGAGGAGTGTTGATGAAAATTTCTGATTTGTGAGACCAGTATGGAGTGTACCCGGGATATAACGCAAAATTCTCTTTGTGGCTGTCCACTGAATAGTAGTAGGTGCATGTAGATATTGCCATATTGTATTCACTGAAAAGGACAAATCTGGTCGTCTGAGAGTTAAATACTGAAGTATGCCAACAATGGTTCCGTAATTAATGCTATCTACAGGGCCAAGAGGAGAACCATCAGTGAAGGACAGTTTATCGGCAATAGACAATGGTGTCGGAGTCAGTGTGCCATCACGCATGTGAACACAAGTCAAGAGATCAACAACATATTTTGCTTGTGTCAGGACAATGCGAGGTCCTGGTTGTGCGGGGTACGATTAGAGAAAGGGTTCCCTTCGGGAAGGTAATCCCGCGTGAGCGTTCCATGCTCCGTCTAAGGCGTGTCACCTTTTGGAGCGTTCTGTTCAGGAAAGAAAAAAAAAGAATCGTACGGATTGTTACATGCGTTCATGACCTCCCATCTCTCTCACTCCTTTTTCCTCTAGGACGGTAGGGAAAGCGGAATCAGCGTAGGAGACCGGTTGCGAAAAACTTCACGATGGAGTACAAATACATAGATATCGGAGTACAAAGTAAACAATGGAAGTACAAACACACAAAATTCGGTGTACAACGTGCACAGACAACACAAAGTTCAAGTACACAGATGACGGAGTACAAAGTACACATACGAGAGAGTACAAAGTACACAAAATAGGGAGTACAAAGTACACAGAACATGAAGTATAAAGTACACAGATACACAGAGTACAAGTACACAGAAAAACGAGCTACAAAGTACACATAACAGGTAGTATAAAGTACACAGAAGTGGGAGTACAAAGTACATAGAACAGAAAATACAAAAGGAGTAAAAAAAATTCATCAAACCTATGATCTAGTTTTAAAAAACTTGACGCGAGGAGCTCAAAAGTGAAAACGGTTTGGAATTTGGATGAACGGATCTCAATATATTTCGTTTTAAAATTTTGGCATTAAAAAATAAAATAACTACACTACCACCTCACCTTCGTATCCCTTTCTCTCTCATTCTCATCCCCACTATAATTTTAGTTGTAACACTTGGCGGACATACAAATTACTGCGGGGTACCGCGTGAAGGAGAAGTCGACACTTGGGACGATGAGAGTGAGCGTGTGATAAACTTTGCAAAGGTTTTTTTTTTTTTTTTTTTGCGATTACCGGTTGTGACGAGATCTTGGCTGTGCCTGGGTAATGGGCTGCGGAAGCGGTCGGATGGAGTGGGCTTTGCTTATTGGTCTTTGGGTTTGAACACCCCAGGGGGCCGAGCCGAATTAGGCAAAGTCGCAGCCCATATCGCCAACGGTGACGCGTCTGCTGCTATGCTGAACTCTGAACTGGTCCTCATGCCTGTTAATCTGTAGCCGGGGAACTCTGAATACGGTGGGGATTCGATTATCGTTCATGACCAACAAAGCGAATGACTTGAAAATAGTAAATGGCATGAGGCGTGTTCGATTCGACTGTGTGCTTTTAAGTTCTATATGCTTGTTCTGCCACATTTCGGCCGGTTGTTTAGTGTTTACACGACCCCTGGAATGCTCGTTTCGTTACTTTGCACTAGCCTTGCTGACAAATTTAGTCAGGCAGGCGAGCCACAATGCCGGACGCCGGCGAGGATTCCGACCTTTTTTCACGGGACAAAGTACATCGGGTTTGGTATCTTGAAGACACGGTCGCCGACGTTGTCGCCCTGCAGGTCGCTCCACTGGTCGCCGACGTTGCCCCGGATCCTGTAGCCCTCGTCCACCAGCTGCTTCCTCATCGACGACTTGAACAGCGACGAGCTCTGCCCTCGGTAATCCGGAGTTCTGCAAACGCATGGTGGCACTGCACGTCAGCCAAATTCACACCCGAACCAAGCAAGAGTCCGGCCGGGGTTCGTAGTTAAAACCTACCTCATCAGGAGCCTCTCGTAGCCCGAGAACCCCTCCGACTCCAGATTCTCGGACGTGCACGAGCCCAGAGTCTCCTCGTCCCTCCCGGAGAGAAGGAAGACCTTGAATCCCTTGTCTTGCAACGTCACAAACAACTGAAGAACCGCAGGAATTCCCGGGCAGGCCCTTTGGCTAGCCCAGTTCTTGAAAGCCAAGGGGTCGTACGCCCTGAAAAACAGAATCATTTGCATTTTCTCGGTTTAAGAATGAAATATGAAATGGTCTTGGAATTAAGCAGTGAGTCTATCGGACGCTGGACGTACATACCCGAAGCGCTTGGCCTCGTAGTAGAGCAGGTTGGAGAGGCAGGTGTCGTCGATGTCGAAGATCCAGGCGTCGAGGCCGTCGTCGGCGGTGGCGATCTGGTCGACGTACGCGGACACCTGCTCCATGACGCTGTCGAGGTCCCTGCCGTACTGGCCCCGCGTCATGTAGCTCCTGACGTACCCGACGCAGGGCGCCGGCACCGTGCGCCACCCCCTCGCGTTGTTGGCCTCCACCATGACGCGCCAGCTGAGGCAGCTGCCGTCGTCGTGCGCCGAGCTGAGGCAGAGGAGATACGGCGGCAGGACGAGCGTGAACAGCACACACAGAGCAAGCGACCGCCGGGAGGAAGCCATTGGAGATGCCGCCGGGGTCTGTGAAGCAACGTGGGCTGAAACATTCGATCGAAAGTTTAGTTGGCACGTACCATCGGAGAGATTCTTCCCAGTGTCACAATCAAGTTCCATTTCCATTTCCAAACAAAAAGATAGATAGGAAGAAGAAGGGAGATGTTAAATTCGCAATCTTACCTTGATAGATCGATCGAGACTGGTGTCCGAGAAGCAGCCGGCGCACGCCTTGGATTTTATAGAGAGGGGACAGAAGCCGGTCTGGAAGTTTCATGCTTGAAAGCGCCATGAGTCATCGTCCAATGGAAGGAAAAAGAAATACTAGGAATGATTACGCCATGAAAGAATTAGCAGGAGGGTGATGCCCCCATTTGCACCGCCAGCGCTCCGGGTGCGCGCCACGTCGGCACCACCGCGCCGCCACCCGAGGTGACGGTCGTGTGATGGCGACCTCAACTAGCTTGCTGGCGCTTGGTCAACAGGCGCGCTGACAAAACGGCCGTTCGGTTCGGGTGGGAATTGCACGAGTGCGGAGGACATTGACCACACCCAACGGGAAGCCCCTCTTACTAACGGCACGCACAACATATTTGCTTTTGCCAGTGGCGGCAATGTTCACCGGCTCCACCCCCACGCACACACGACAAGAAGGTCCATTAGAGATCTAGCTAGAGCAAAGTTTGCCTATGCGCAATCCAATGAAAGATTTTGTTGCAAAACTGGCATTTTATTCCAATACATACGGTAGATCATCATGGCTAAATATTTGATGTAAATATCCGGAAGGTCAGGACCAAACCGATATACCCTTTCGTTTTAAGTGGATATAAGTTTACTACCACAGGTTGATTTTTCAATAGTACGCTACATCTCATTCTAGGCGTTGGATGCCCATCAACTATGAATGTATGATCTGCATATTTATGTGAATGACTGATTCTACCGGAGCGGAGACCGGCAGGGTTATTTCTACATAGTGTAGTGGATTAGGTTTCCGATCTGACTCGAGTCTAATACAATAATCCCAACTAGAAATAAATGCCTATTGTGTGCCGTTCGTAATGAGCTGAGGACTCCTTGTGATTCTCGAGTTTTTTAAACACTCCTGATGTAGTAATGAGCTGAGGACTCCTTGTGATTCTCGAGTTTTGTAAACACTCCTGGTGTAGAGAAGTTCTCTATTGTGCGCTCATAATTCTTCCCCGAATGATTTTTCAGGTAAAAATTGTTGTTCCTTTTTGTAATAGAAAATCGGTGTTCCTATTATTGATCCTCACTTCTTAGTGGCCTATGACTTCTAGCGAGACAAACTATAAGAAATCATTATAATGTACTCTACTGAACCAAAGAAGCAGAACCATTTGGCTACTTTAATACAAATATAAATATTGGCCGACTTCCAACCTTATCCATAGTTCATCTTTATTTGGACGGGCATCCAGAATTATCCATAGTTCATCTTTGATTGCACCCGTAATCAAGAACAAAACCCACTACCAAATATATTGATTGCACCTGTGCGCAAAGTCAAGACCAACTTGCATGACCAGGAAGGGAGGGGCAGCAACTCAAAAAGAATCGGTTATTATTGGATGCATTAGCACTGAACAATGCAAACAATTCTTTGTAACAGAACGGCTCAGTCAGTAGCCACCCACCGTTAGTGGCTGATGAATGAAGGATAATAGTTTACACCATTTGCCTGGAATGCACCTAGGGAACTTCTGCATAGCCCACCACTCCCAACTAGTGAACAAGAGAATTGTATTCTCCAAGCAACTGTACGTAATGGAATAGCAAGTCCAGTAGGTACCTGCTATTAGTGGCACATGGGTCACAGCCTACAGCACCTCTCCTCAATAAACCCAAGAAACTTATGCACATAGCACTCAGAAGTCGGAACCACACAAACAATAGATTATCAACAGGGTGTCATCTGAGACTGAGAAGACAACTTGACCAGATACCAGAGAAGCAATAAGTGATATTCAGAACTGTTTACAATTGCAGACAAAATTCGGATACAACTTTGTTGGTCGTACGCACATGCAAGGTGCTGTTCTGCATATACTGCATGTATAATGTATTAATATTGTAAACTGGAAAGAGAAATATGGCCGAGGGCAATTCTGGTGCTCCACCTCATAACAGATGGGCACTAGCTCAAGAACTACACTGAAGTTAATGTGTTTCACTTCCGGCTGCATGCATACTATACTAGGTATAAGAATGTATGGAACCCGACTAGTGACCAATCTTTTCTGGCAAACAGACTAGTAGTGGCTGAGAATTCAAGCATTTGACCTGCAAAGGAGTGTCTAGAATCAGCCAAATCCATAAGAGGCTGGTCCACCTTTACAGAACTAATCTAAATATTATTTTCATCATTTTTCACCATGAAGATGCATATTTCTTCATGTCATCATACGAGCAAAGGAAATCTCTCAAAGGGGGAACAAAGAAGAGTGAACAAAAGAAAAACCTCATTCATGCTATACAAAAGAAGCAATTGATTTGAAGCCAGCCTCGTTGATGTGGTTGGCCAGAGAGCTGTCACCTGTCTTCACTATCTTGCCACTTTCCTGCAAGTTAAGAATCAGAAGCATTATTAATGAAATATGTGCCCTTTATTTAAGAAGTTTGAAATCATGACATACTCACAGTACTAGCAAGGTGCCAACGATATTTTGATTAGCTATGTGAGATTATATGAGTTAACTCGTTCATGTTTGCTATATATGTTACAATCAAAATACGATTAAGGAACACTGCATAAGAAGTTAGGACACACAAATTCAGTCCTCTCTTTGGCACTACTCTCTAAGGAAGCACAAAAATATAAAATGATCAGCCAATTCCGAGTCCACATGAATCTTGAAACAAAATAGAGGAATGCTTAAATTCGATGTATCTGAACAGGCAAATGTACTTACAAGAACAACAGCTCTGCAAAAATATGTATGCCTGTGCACTTACCATGATGTGAACATAGCTTGGCTTAATAAGATCCAAAAGACGTTGGTAATGCGTAATCATCAGAACAGAGTTTTGGGGAGTCAAGAGCCCATTCACTGCATTAGCTACATCTTCAAGTGCATCAACATCCAATCCTGAATCGATCTCATCAAGGAGAGCTAAATCAGCCCCAACGACCTAATTTACAAAGCATGAATCAGAGAAATTTATTGATGAAGTGCACAACTAGATAGATAAATTCTGATTCCTGTAAAAATATTCAACAAGCATTTTCTCTGTAATAGAATGCTGCCTTAGGCTTATGCAAGAAAACTTTGTCGATATTTTCAGTATCACACATATACCTAACAACTCTCAACAAAAAAGGACACTGGTATGCTTCATACAATAACGAATATAAAAGTGCACATGAAGAAGGTCCTCGTTTGAGGAAAGGAAGGCCTAATATATCTCAATTTCACACACCACCGATAGGTCTTGGCATCATGTTTACACTCATGTAGAACATGTTCAGAGCTGAAAATGTACAGAGACACAAAAAGGCTGGCAGACAAATCTAGAATGAACCATTGGATAGGATTAATAATCTGGGAGAGTTTAACTCAATAATTCTTTACAGCAAAAGAAAAGACTGTAGCCAATAGATATATCTTCCTAAGATCCTAAATAACTAACCCCATACAGCTTTGCGACACTATGCCTGTAATATGATTTGCTTTTTAAATTTCAGGCCAAATTCAAGTTAAGATCAAAGTGTGGAATTTGCAACGTAAGGACATGCTTGGATACAAGTATTTGTGGAGCTGTAAAGAAATACCATGGTTTCCAAAACAAATATTAGCACAAAATGACATGGTAATATAATCAGTCCAGCAGCAAATAAAACAAGGACTGGCTTATCAGATGGACTGACTGAACTCGTTGATTTGCATATACTGAACAAGGCGCCTAATCTTTCAAAGTTCATTTGGTATGATTTAGCATTAACTAGTCACTAGTGAATTAAATACACTTGCCAGTTCAGCTTTTATCAATAGTCAATGACTACTTGGCCTAACAGCTACTACTTTTTTCAATAACATAATGTATTAAATATTGCGATCTGAAATACTTCTAATTTTCGTTAATGTACGAAAAACCTTTTGGCACATGAAGTATTTGTGATAAATAAAAATGTGAAATTAAAATATCATAGCATATATTAATGATGTAACATTCAAATTAAGTTTGTCTAATGGCTTCATAGTAATCTTACAGAAAGTTGCAGTATCTCATTGCGCTTTCTTTCTCCACCACTAAATCCTTCGTTTACATTACGATCAAGGATCTTTGGTTCCATCTTTAAGGCCTCGACTTTTTGTGACACAACTGAATAGAACTGCATGATAAGGCAAATATATTTAAGAGCTGTACTTATCTCAGAAACTAGTTAGCAACATACAATACAGCAGCTATAATGTTCAAACCTCAAGAGGCCCTAAAGCTGGGAGACCATCCTTCTCTCTGCGAGCATTTAATGCCATGAGCAGAAAATCATAATTGCTTACTCCAGGAATCTCAATAGGCGCTTGGAAGCTCATAAAGAGACCTGCAAGAGATCTTTCCTCTGGCTCCATGTCAATCAAGTTCTCACCCTTGAAGAGAATGGTACCACCAGTTACCTCGTAATGTGGATGGCCAACAAGGACCTGTAACAAAAAGACATAACACTCAAATGAATGTCTAGATACAAGGGCAAGAAACACAGTGGCCAACAAGGACCTGTAATGAAAAGAAACAACACTCAACTGAATGTCTAGATGTGAGAGCAAGAACATGGTAATCAAGACGTCTTGGAGATGCAAACACGAGAAGGGATTTAATTAAGTTGCACAACTGCCATGGCAGAGCTTCTTAGGATATACAATGCTTGCATTACATGACGAAACTCGTTGAATACTTAAGGATTTGATTGAGCCCTAAAAGTTCAAGAAAAGAAGCTGGACTATCCTGGGCTCCTGGCTGTGTACGTACGAGGGTACCTCAAAACATCTTGTACAAGCGGTACATTAATTTGGTTGGTTATTTAGCAAGGTAAAGGGCACCAACATTTGTTACAATAGTTAGTTGGCATGATACAAATGAAACTTGGTTGAATGGATACACTGAAGTATTTTCAAAATCCATAGCAAAGCGGCAAGACAAATACTGAGCAATACCATGGTCAGGTGCCATTTGCGGTGTTTGCCTTGAGCAGTATGAAGGAAGCTTTGGACTGGGAACAAGTCCCAAGTTCACCCAAAAGGGGTTAATGGATCTGCTTTACTGCAGTGTATTTGTCTTTATGGCCTATTCTCAACAAGATGGCCATTAGAGGAGTTGTTATCACATCTAGTTGATGCTTTGTACAAACAATTTCTCTGCAGAAATAGGGAGCCAGCGATGATGGAACATAGCGGTCACCAGAATCATGTGATAGACCGCGGTCTTAACAGTTAACACAAAACTAAGCAACCAAAAGAAACCTTGGCACATGAATAAGGAGTAGAACCTTTATGTGTTCTTATTTGGATCTTTGGTAGTCTTTTGTTACGTTGCCTAAAAATTAAAGATGGTCTGCTATACAAGCTTTGTCTGTCACACTGTTGAAAAAAAAGGTCATTACATTCATATGTTCTAGGAGGGGTGTTACTTCAAGTGATTGGTGGGTGCTGTTTCATAGAGTGGCTCTGATTGCTACTTGTAAGCTGGTATCCCTGACTATTTTCTAGTGTAATTTTTTTATGGATTTGGTGCCTACGAGGTTGTACACAAAAAATGCTCATGTATGACCATTGCATCCAAACAAGAGACATGAAAGGCATCCTCTCATAAAAATCTGCAACCCTCTAAGTAAGGGGTTGCTTTGAGTAATCACCTGGCCATCATGGTTGGTCCATCATTACATTCTCAATCAAATTTTGATTGAATGGCCAAGTCTTTTCATCAAAACAATCGACGCTAATGTGGATGGATGAGCAGTAGGACCTACCTTTGTGAGGGTGCTCTTGCCGGAGCCGTTCTTCCCCATGATCGCGTGCACCTATTATCACACGCAGAAACAAACGAACACAAGTCACACCACAAACTTACAGACCCAAATCAAGCGCTAGGCCAACGAGCCGCAAACTCTTCACCACAGAGCAAGACGAACCTCGCCCTCGCGGATGGTTAGGTCGACGCCTTTCAGGATCTGCTGCCCAGTCTCCTTGACGGAGGCGGTAAGCCCGTGCACCTCGAGAAGGAGCTTCCCGGCGGACTCGGCCGCCGCGGCGGACGCCGCGGGCGGGCAGCGCCTCGGCGCGCGGAGACGGAGCTCAGCGGCAGGTGGCGGCGGCTTACGGGGCGGGATGACGAGGGGGAGAAGAGAGGGGAGGAGGAGGAGGAGACGGCCGCGGCGGCGAAGGGCGGCGCCATGGGAAGGTCGGGAAGGAGGCAGGTGCTTTGTTCCGGGCGGCTTCGGATGACGGACGACGGGGTCAGTAATGGGCCACCGGCGCCCTAGACATTTGGGTATTTTGCCTCCTCCAGCGGGCTGTCCTCGAGTGAGCCTAAGCGGCTTGGGCCCTAACATAAGCGTTCCATTGGGCCGCAGTTTGATTAAGGTCGCGTTTCCTTATGATCCTGATACACCGCCGGAGCGCCTATATCGCCCCGTTAGCGGCAAAACCTAGTTGACGCACAGGTAGGAGACAATCCCTCCCGCACACCCCCTGTCGGCTTATGGGCCCAGCCCAATTCCGCGTGTGTGGTGAGAGCAGGAAGACGACCGGAGACGCAACACTCGCCGCCGACGAGGAAGGCGCGGCTGGCCGCGGCGTGGCCAGCCAGGCGAGGAATGGACCTCACCGTAGCCAGAGGCGGCGCAGGTGGTGGTGAGGCAGTGCCTTATCTTGGGGGGGGGGGTCGAGTGCGGGAGCTCGACGGCGACGAGCTTAGGGTTTGGGGTGCAGGGAGTTCGCTGGAGTTAGGGTTAGGGTGGAGGTGGGGGATTTAGAGGGATGTCTGACCGGGGGCGGCGGACCGACGGAGGTGGTGGATCGAGCAGGGAGGGGCGCGAAGGCGGCACCGAGCTCGGGGGCAGGAGCAGGCGGTTAGGCCGGTGATGACGGCGGGGGAGTCAGAGATGGAGGAGAAGTCAAAATGGAGGCGAGGAAGAAGGAAGATAGGCGAAGCGTGGTTTCCTCCGCACAAATCGATAGAGAGCTCCCTCCCCCCCCCCCCCCCCCCCCCCCCCCCCCCCCCGGTTAGCAGCACGGCATACTTCCACCGCCTGAAGCAAATACAACTAGGGCCGACCATTGATCTGAGCCAGTTCGCTGCATGAGCAAAACAGAAGAAAAAAACGTGTAGGCTGTACTGCTGTAGCACCAGTATGTATCTTTTTTGCTGTGTTTTTCAAAATCTAGAAGAAAATCTAAAAAAATTCAAACCAATTTTTAAAACTGGGCATTTTCAAAATCTGGTTTTTATAAACTGAATAATTTTTAAATCTGGACATTTTTAAAATATGATCATTTTTAATCTGAATGTTTTTAATTATGAACAATTTTTCAATTATGAACAATTCTCAGTTATGACAATTTTGAACTACGACCTTATTCAAAAATTTATCAGTTTTCAAATATGAATACTTTTCAATTATGAACAATTTTCAGTTATGAACATTTTTTAATGTGATATTTTTTTAAAAAAAATAGTTTTCAAATCTGAACAATTTCAATTCTAAACATTTTTAAAATTTAAACATTTTTCGAAAACTAAATTTTTTAAAGAATCATAAATAAAGAAGTGAAAAAAAAGAGAAAACAGAAAAGAAAAAGGAAAGAAGACTAAAAAAGAAAGCAAAAAAGAAGAAGAACAGAACAAAAAACAAAAGGATAGACCGCCAGAATGGGCTGGCCCAGCAGCGAATCCCTTCGGCGTCGCGGCCGTCTTGAGACGCTGCGGGCGATATATAGGATTCGCCCCGCATGGTACGTACGCGATTCGGCCCAGCCCGAGCTGCCAACATAACTTTGCCGGTCCCCCTCCCTCCGACGATCCCATCGACTCGCTTGTCGCCATGGAGTACGCGTCAGCGAAGCTGGACAGGTGAGCGACCTGCCGGATGGCCTGCTCCTCCGCATCATCTCCCTCGCTTCCGTGGGCGCCAGGACGCTCGTGCGGACAAGCCTCCTGTCGCGGCGGTGGCGACACCTCTGGCGCGAGGTGTCGCACCTCGACATCGACCCGCGGGAGTTCCAGCTCGAGGAAGCCGCGGGCCGACGACCCGCCACAAGAAGCACGACGACTACTATCTGAAAGAGTGGGACAGGTTCGAGAAGTTCACGGACAACCTCCTCTCGCACCACCGCCCCGACCTGCCCCTGGACACGCTCCGGCTGCACGTCGTCGACCCTCCACAGGGCCAGGGATGGCGGAACCAAGGAGACGCCTGCAGATGGGTCCGCCCTTCCTCAGCGCCGCCGCCCCACGGAGCTCGACGTCAGCAGCTGCTTCAGTAATAAGACGCTCGTCGACCTGCGCTGCTTCGGCCGCGGCACCGATCTCACACGACTCACGGTCCTACGCCTCAGCGGGGTCATCCTCGCAGCGGCTTCCCGCACCATGTCGGCGCATCCGGCTGTCCTCGGCTGGAGCACCTCGAGCTCGAGGGCTGCGGCCTCGGCTTCACAGGAGCTGGTCCTCTCCCACACGCTCAAAACTCTCGTGGTCTCCTACCCGATGAGGATGAGGGTCTCTGCAATGAATATCAGAT
>CAMZMU010000054.1:48597868-48733202 GCA_947311845.1 Poa pratensis
GGTTACCCGGGTAGGGTAATGATGAGGTAAAGACATGTAAGGTTAAGGCAGTAAGCTGTCCGAGGGAACGATTGAGCAAGGACGCAGGAGGCGTCATCCGACGTAAGGTGTACGTCCGAGGTATACTTTCCGAGGTATATCCTCCGAGGTATCAACCTCGGGGCAGTCAGCTAGCTACCACAGGAATAAGATATTCTCTACCGAGGTATATGATCAGGAGTGTTATCCGAGGTTGGCAGCAAGGATCGAGGCATGTCAGAGAGGTCACGGGTGCCGCAGAGCTCGTAGCCCGAGGCTTCAGAGGACGGCGAGGTCCGTCCACGGGTTTCCCGGAAGCTCGGGGGCCTAGGAGCTGACTGGCTATTTCGGGAAAGGTCTACAGGCTAGACCTCGGCAGGCTACTGAAGTATGACCGAAGAGGAAAGCTAGGCCTGGCTGGCCTGACAGTCCGGCCGTTGGGCTGGCAGGAGGCAGAGGCTTGTCTTCTACCTTTTGGCCATGCCATTGTCAGTTGTAGGCAGGGGTAAAAATGTACTTCGGCCTGTGTATATATGCGGCATCTCTACCTCCAGAGGGGAGAGGCACAAAACCCTAGCTCATTTCCCCCTTCGTAGTTTCACCTTCTCTCGAGCTCTCACTTTGGTAGCAACATACAGCTCGAGGAGCACCTTGTACCTGAGAACCACACTGATATATTGAGAGAGGCAAGGCAGGAGTAGGGGTTTTACTTCCTCACGAAGGCCCCGAACCTGGGTACATCGTGGTGTCTTTTGTGTTCTTGGCTTTCTTGGTTTCTTGTTCATGTTCTTGTGGTTTCTTGCATGTTCTTGCTTGTGCACGTCTTGAGTGCATAAACCCTCCCCGGATTCCCCCAACGACCGTTCGGCCCCAACTAAGCCATACCCATGGCATCTGCCGTGATCCCACCACGACAGTTGGCGCCCACCGTGGGGCAGATTGAGGCGTTGGGTGGAGTTTCCATCCGGACGGGCTCCTCTGGGTGTGTTCTTTCTGGCCTTGTTACCAAGATCGGCGAGTTCGCCTTTGTGAGCGACAATGCGGGGTGCTTCGCCGGCAAGCCTTTCCCCACCGATGGTTTCCTCATGATGCTCGGCAGCTTCCCCACTTACGTTGCTGTCGAGGTGGTTCGCGAGTACCCGGAGCAGGTGCTCGTGGACGACGAAACTCCTCTCCTGGCGGCTTTGGGTCGGCGTGTCACTCGCCCTCCGAGGTGTGTGGAGGTGATGATGGCTGGTACCAGCCTGCAGCTAGCAAGGCAGATGCTGGCAAGGTCGCGCTAGCCGAGGTGGAGGCGACGCCAACCGCGCTGCCTGAGAAATCAGGTCGGACGGCGAAGTTTCCGTACGAGAAACCTAGTCAGAATGAGCAGTTGGGCATGCCAAGGGAAGAAGTTCCCTTAGAAGCTATCGTTGATAGGTTAGCTCGGCCACTCGCAGTAGAGGCAAGTGTGGAGCATACGGTGGCCGGGTTAGAGGCAGAGCGCCAGAGGGTGCTGAGAGAAGCTCGGTTGCTGGCCGAGGCTAAGCAGCAGTTCGATATGGAGCAGAAGGAGTACAATGCTGCACATGGTATAGAGGATGGTTTTACTCCGGTTGTGCGGCGTAAGAAAGCTGCTCTGCTCAACCGAGGCAAGGACCTCTATGGGGAGATGGCTAGGGCTGCAGTCTCGGGCTCGAGTAAGGCAACAAGTAGCAGGTCGGCTACTGGTAGGCCGGTGTATAGTTCACCAGCTAAGAACCTTAGAGCAGCCGAAGCAGTAAGGGCCGGGCTATCGGAGTTGACCGGAGATGCATGGCGTGAGCAGCAGAAGCGGCTCAATGAGTTAGTGCATGTGGCCAGCAAGCAAAATGAAGCCCTCCGCAAGGCCGGGCTTGGCGGTTCGCAGGCGGTCCATTCGATTAGGCCAGTTAGCCAGGGGTCCAAGGGGCAAGCCTCGTCTCCACACGTCGGAGGAGCCGATCGTGCCCGGAGTGTCACTTCAGGTCGGAACAAGGAGATGCAGCTGCAAGTGTACGATCCGGTGTTAGCTGGGAAGCAAAAGGTCGGCAACGCTAGCCGAGCCAATGGAGACCCCGGCCCAGGTGATGCAAGCCGAGCTAAGGGCCGTTCAGCTCAGGGAAATCAGAACGGTGGGCAAGCAGCGTCGGCTGGCCGAGGTAAACCACCTCAGCCCCCGAGGCATCAGCAGCAACCCCGGCCGCAGGAGCAGTATCAGCAAGAGCCGGAGTATGTTCCGCAGCCGAAGAACGTCGGTCGAGGTGGCGACCGATATGATGATGGAAATTCAGCCATGGAGCGGGCTGGATTCTATAGAGTGGATGGTGCATTGGGAGAGCGTATCGGAGCTCGGACGTTGCCTACAGGTGATGCGCGCTACAAGCTAGATCGGATTTACATGTCCGAGAGTTGGAGGAGGAAGGCCCTCCTGGTCCGGCGTGTTTTGGACCTCGGATCATGAAGGAACCACCTCCACCGGTGTCTCAGTTTCAGTTGGGTCGGAGTACCAGGCCGTACAATGGGAGCACCAAGCCGCAAGATTGGCTAGCTGATTATGTTTCAGCAGTATACATTGCGGGGGGCAATCGCCGATGGGCGGTCCGGTATCTCCCGCACATGTTGGAAGGTCCTGCTCGGATCTGGCTGAACAATCTGCCGGAGAATAGCATCGATTGCTGGCTGGATTTAGAGGAGGCATTCAATAGCAACTTCGCCAGCACTTACAGGAGGCCAAACCGACCTCAGCTTTTGCAGGCGTGCAAGCAGGAGGACAATGAGACTGACCGAGAATTCTTGACTCGGTGGAGCAATGTTCGGAACTCCTGTGAGGGAGTTATCGAAGCACAGGCTATAGCGTGGTTTGCTGATGGATGTCGGTATGGTAGCATGTTGTGGCAGAGGCTCCAGAGAGATATGCCAAAGACTCTGGCCGAGACGATTCGGATAGCTGATTCCTATGCCCTTGGCGATCCGATGCAGCCTCTGCTGGATGGGAATGCCCGGAACAGGAGGAATCCGATGAACAACCGCAACAACGGACCGAGGTTTGATAACCGTCAAGAGTTCGGGCAGAAGAGGAGAGAACCAGATTTCCAAGTCAATGCTGTAAACCCAAGTCAGTCCGGACCTGGAGGCGCCCAGAACCGAAGACTGAGGGTCAGGCGTGGACTCCGAACCAGAACCAGAATCAGGGAGGTGGTGCGAAGCAGTGGCAGGAGGCCGGACCACCTGTGACTTACGAGTCATTGGTGAATGGACCATGTATCTATCATGGCAGGAATGGCAGAACACCCAACCATACCACTCTGCAGTGTAGTTTTCATCACCGAACCGCTGCAGAAGGGGCGAAAGCTGGGGCAAACCGGAGTGGGCCACCGAACCAATGGCGTAGACCTCAATATCCGAACACGCAGCAGCAGCATAAGCCGACCATAGCGGCGCAGAATCAGAGCTTAACCGGAGCAAATTCAACCCCGGTGCATGCGGCCCAAAATCAGAAGACGGTGCAGGCGAAACCGGTGAATGCAGTGAGTGCCCAGGGCAACAACAACAACGGTGGTGCCGGCCAAAGCCAAACGTGGTCCTTTGAGAATCAGAGGTATGAGAACCCCGGTAATGATTATAGGGAAGTACATCAGAGCTACGTGGTGTTTGTGACTGAGTCAACTGATAAGAAGAGTATGCTGAGGCGTGCCAAGGAGGTGAATGCAGTATCTCCGGCGGTGGTGAAATACATGAACTGGTCCGAGCAAGAGATCACTTGGAGCAGGCAAGATACACCTCGGATCATGCCGAGCCCTGGAAACTATGCACTGGTGGTGGATCCGACGTTTTGTGGGCCGACCAACAATGTGAGATTCACCCGAGTCTTGGTGGACAATGGGAGTGCCATAAATATCATGTACCGAGACACAATGGTCAAGCTGGGATACTCACCGAACCAGTTGCAGCCTAGCAGCTGTACATTTCACGGTATTGTGCCCGGGGTCTCTTGTGCACCTATGGGAAAGATTTGGGTCGACGTGGGTTTTGGTACCCGAGATAACAGCCGAGTTGAAAGTCTTGAGTTCGAGGTTGTGGACTTGCAGAGCCCTTACCATGCCTTGCTGGGAAGGCCAGCCTTGGCCAAGTTCATGATCTCCACTCATGTGGCTTACCTAAAGATGAAAATGCCGGGGCCCAAGGGAATAATAACCATTTCTGGTGACTACAAGAAGGCTATGCAATGTGCCTCGGCGGGATCCAGTTTAGCCGAGTCCTTGGTGATCGCGGCGGAGAAGAAGCAACTTCAGAAGGTGGTGGCAATGGCGCAGTCTACTCAGCTCGGCATGTCCGGACTAATTACTCCGGACATGAGCGCTTCATTCGAGGTGCCCAAGGAGACCAAGAAAATCCCGCTGGACTCGGAGAACCCGGAGCGTTTCGCCATCATTGGTACTGGCATGGACGAGAAATAGGAAAGCGCGCTCTGTCACTTCCTCCGTGAGAATCGGGACATTTTTGCATGGTCGGCTAAAGACCTGCCAGGTGTTCCGAGGGAGTTGGCAGAGCACTCTTTGTTTGTTCGGCCAGAGGTGAAACCAGTGCGTCAACCGACGCGGCGGCTCTCAGATGACCGAAGAAAGGTGGTACTCGAAGAACTGGCGAAGTTACTGGCTGCAGGCTTCATCATGGAGGTGCTGCATCCAGTCCTCGTGGAGAAAAAGAAGGACGAACCGGCGGTAGTCAAGGTGTGGCGCATGTGCATTGACTTCACCAACCTGAACAAGGCGTGCCCGAAGGATCCCTTTCCTTTACCTCGGATTGATCAAGTGATCGATTCTACGGCTGGATGTGAGCTGTTGTCTTTTATTGATGCATATTCTGGTTTTCACCAGATCCCACTGAACACTGATGATCAAATAAAGACTGCCTTTATTACCCCGTACGGGGCGTATTGCTATCGTGTCATGTGTTTCGGTTTGAGAAATGCCGGGGCAACTTATCAAAGGTGTATGCAGAAGTGCTTACATTCTCAAATGGGCAAGAATGTGCAAGTGTATGTCGATGACATTGTTATCAAAACTAAAAAGAAGCATACTCTCATCGAAGACCTCGAAGAGACATTTGCAAATTTAAGAAAGTATCGGTTGAAACTTAACCCGGACAAGTGCACCTTTGGTGTCCCGGCTGGAAAATTGCTCGGTTTCCTCGTATCGAGCCGAGGTATAGAAGTTAACCCGGCTAAGATCCGAGCTATCGAAAGAATGAAGTTGCCGAACTGTTTAAAAGATGTGCAGAAGTTCACGGGATGCCTTGCATCTTTAAGTCGGTTTGTAAGTCGGCTAGGAGAAAAAGCCTTACCATTGTATCAACTTATGAAGAAAAGTACCAGTTTCACTTGGACCCCGCAGGCGGACGCGGCGTTCAATGAGCTGAAGAAGATGTTGTCCACTGCTCCGGTGTTGGCATCCCCTTTGCAGAATGAACCGATGTTGATATACATTGCGGCTACAAACCGGTCGTAAGTGTTGCAGTGGTGGTGGAGCGAGACGAAGGAGGCAAATCGGTGCAGAGACCAATCTACTACCTGAGAGGTGATATCCACGTCGAAGCAAAACTACCCCCACTACCAGAAGATGACGTACGGAGTATACCTGGCGGTTAAGAAACTGAAGCATTACTTCCAAGAGCATCCCATGACGGTGGTATGTGATGCTCCAATCTCGGAGATCATCGGATGCAAGGACGCAACTGGGCGAGTTGCCAAATGGGCGATCGAGGTATCTCCATACACTCCGCATTATGAAAGGCGAGATGCAATCAAGTCGCAGGCGCTGCCGGACTTTTTATGCGATTGGGCCGAGATGCAATATGAGCCGCCCTTGCCGGACTATAATTATTGGAAGATGCACTTTGATGGGTCCAAGACCAAGGTCGGATTAGGTGCCGGCGTAGTCCTAACCTCGCCGAAGCAAGACCAGTTGAAGTATGTGCTGCAAATCCATTTCTCGGCGTCGAACAACGTGGCGGAGTATGAGGCCCTGATCCATGGGCTCAAGGTGGCAAAGGAGATAGGTGTCCGGCGTATAGAATGCTTCGGCGATTCAGCTTTGGTGGTGCATCAATCCACCGGCACTTGGGATGCGTTGGATGCGAACATGGAGTTGTATCGGTTTCATGTGCAAAAGGTGTCTGGGTTCTTCGAAGGATGTGAGTACAAGCACATACCTCGGGGGGAGAATGAAGCCGCCGACGTATTGTCCAAGCTCGGTTCATCCAAAGAACCGGTGCCACCGGGGATAGCGCTGAACCATTTGAGAACTCCTTCAATCAAGCCCTCGCCTGACTCCGAGTCAATTTTCTTACCGCCAAGTTCGGAGTCTGAGCCTATTCCTATGGAGGTAGACGTCGGATGCGTTTGGCCGGACTCGGGGACTGCTTCGCAGTATCCGAGGACTGATGGAGCTTTTCCTATGGAGATAGATGATGGGAACTTCGGGTCTGACCCGGGGACTTCGCACC
This sequence comes from Poa pratensis, assembly GCA_947311845.1. NCBI lineage: Eukaryota > Viridiplantae > Streptophyta > Magnoliopsida > Poales > Poaceae > Poa > Poa pratensis. The sequence continues at coordinate 48,604,391 of CAMZMU010000054.1, forward strand.
AACACTCGGGGACTGGCCGAGCAATGGTGGAGGAAATCATGAAGGAGATCATGGCGACCGAACCAATGGAGATAGATGAGAGGCTTTTTCCTCTGCATCCAGTGCCGGAATGGGCGGAGCAGATCATGAACTTCATAGCCGATGGAAGTTTGCCAAGTGATACAACCGAGGCAAGGAGAATCCAGAGGAGAGCTAAGGGATACACCATCATCAACAAGGAGCTATACAAGAGAAGTGTGACCGAGGTGTTGCAGAGGTGTGTCGAACCAGCTGAAGGCAAGGAGATGCTTTTAGAAATCCACCAAGGAGAATGTGGACATCATTGCAGCACAAGAGCTCTGGTGGCCAAGGTGTTCCGGCACGGGTTCTATTGGCCCACCGCCAATGCCGATGCAGAAGATATAGTTCGGAAATGTGAAGGGTGCCAAAGGTTCGCCAAGCAGCAGCACATGCCAGCTTCGGCGCTCAAGACCATTCCTATCACGTGGCCCTTTGCAGTTTGGTGTCTGGACATGGTGGGAGAATTCAAGCCAGCCCGAGGCAATATGACTCACATACTGGTGATGGTGGACAAATTCACTAAGTGGATCGAGGTGAAGCCAATCCGAAAAGTGGATGGTCATACGGCGGTGACCTTTTTGAAGGAAATAATCCTGAGATACGGATATCCTCATAGTATCATTACAGACAACGGCACGAACTTTGCTGTCGGAGAGTTTGCTCGGTTCTGCATGAGTAAGGGAATTCGACTTGACGTAGCCTCGGTGGCTCACCCACAGGCTAATGGGCAAGTAGAGAGGTCAAATGCATTGGTATTGGCCGGAATCAAAGCTCGGTTGGTAGAACCACTGTTGAAAACACCGGGGTGTTGGATCGATGAGATACCAGCAGTTCTGTGGGGTCTAAGGACCACACCGAACAGATCAACTGGCTATACGCCATTTTTCATGGTCTATGGGGCCGAGGCAATGCTGCCAACCGACATTGAATATGATGCGCCCAGAGTGGCAATGTACACAGAAGCCGAGGCTAAAGAAGCTCGGGAAGATGCTGTAGATTGCTCGAGGAAGCAAGAGAATTGGCCTTATCTCGGTCAGCAATATATCAGCAGGGTCTCCGACGTTATCAAAGTCGGCATGTAAAACCCCGAAAGTTTAATGAAGGAGATCTAGTGCTGAGGCTTGTTCAGCGCAGCAAAGGTCGGCACAAGTTGTCACCTCCATGGGAGGGACCATACATTGTGAGCCGAGCTTTGCACAATGATTCGTACTATCTTATAGATGCACAGGAGCCAAGGGGAGATGGGCTGGACAGACCCGATGGAGCTTCAGCGTCCATGGAATGTAGCTCTACTCCGACCCTTCTACTGTTGAAGGAAGTAATGTATGTACCTCGGCTGATCTTTAAATAAAAACTTCGGCACCTCGAGAGTGAGCTCGGGGACTGCCTCGCTCTTATGATTGCATGTTTCTTTTTGTTTGTACTCTTTCTTCGTTCGTATGCCGAACTATTTTGAACCTCGTCTCAAACTTCAAGTACTGTATGCTATGTAACTAATCTTGTGACTCGACTGACGAACGCCAGCATGGCAGTCAAGAGCAAAGACGAAAGAACATGGGAAACATGAAAATGAACTCGGGGACTCGGTCCAAAAAGACAGTTCGGCATATGTCGTTTACTAACCCCTGTTTTTACTTCTTTTTTATGTCGGATGACTTTGAAACATACCTCGGAATTTACCAAGTACTGTATGCTATGAACAACAATCTTGTGACTCGACTGTCGAACGCCAGAATGGCAGACAAGAGCAAAGAATGCCAAATATAGTAAACACGAAAGTAAACTCGAGCAATCATTCAAAAGGATTCGACATAAAGCTTAGAAAAGCATGGTTCGAATGAGCATGATAGTAATAGAGGTAGCAAAGGAACTACTTAAGTTTGATTACATCTGCGTCCCGGCATACCGGGGATTTAATGAAGTTTTTTGGCCAAGCATAAGTTCAGGTCGAGGCATCAGGAATTACGTCGGCAGCAGCCGATGTAGCAGGGATTTCGTCCGGAGCCGAGGTAGCCTGGGAAGTGCTGGCAACGTCGGCAGTAACCTCGGCACCAGGTTGTGGAGAAGCCTCGGTTTCTGCTTCGCGGGTTTCACCGCCGTCACCTTGCTCGGCCTCGACGTCGGATTCTGTTTCGTATTCCTCGTCTTCTGGCTCGTAATCCTCGGCGTCGGAGTAGGTGTCTCCTTCGCTCAAGTTCTTCGTGGTGGCATATCCAGCAAAGTAGTTGGCCATCTTTTGGCGGCGCGCGACAAGGATCGGGTCGGACGACCAAGGGAGCCTCGCCGGAGAGTGTTCATCTTCTCGAGGTCGATCTTCTCGCACCAAGTCATGATAAACCTGAGAGCGGCATCAGCTCCAGCGCGAGCTGAAGATGAGCGCCACTCTCGCAATCTTCTTTCGGTGTCGCGAAGCTGGGCGGCGAGCTCGGGCGTAGATTTGGGAGCGTCGGCAAGAGGCCATAAGGCTCGGAAAGCAGACGCACCTGCATCAAGAAGTTCCGACCCAATGGTTTTCAAGGGATTGATCCGAGCCTTGATGGCCACGATGTGGTCCTCAACGGTCCAGACGGGGTTCGTCTCCTTACGCCTCTCCCTGTGCCGAGCAGTGATACTGCGGGCCGAGACTTGGGTGTAGGTGAAATGCTCTGCAGAAGGATAGCATGTTAATAATGAAAGAGATAGTTCGGCAAAGAGCCGGTGTTGAGGACAAAGCAAAGCTAAGGGGGCAAGAAACTTACCGTCCATCTCGCGGTTGATAGTTTGCAGCGTCGGGAGAAACTGGTTGACCTGCGCTTGCAGAGCTTCCAAAGCCTCGTGGCCGAGGTGGCGCGGGTCTCGGCTAACTGGAGCGCTTCCTGGTGATCCTTGGCGGCATCCTCCCGAAGTTTCTTCTCTGTTTCGACAACACTGGCCTTTTCCGCCTGCAGCTGCTCTTTTTCAGACGTCCGCAGCTCAGTGATGCGCTTGAGCTCCTTTACCAGACGAGCTACTTCGGCTTTCTCTTGTTGTAGCTTCTCGTCCAAAGAGTTCTTTTCTGCAAGGACGGCCTTGTGCTCGTCGTGGAGTTTCTTGTGGTCAAACAAGAGGGTATGAAAGATATCCGTGCGGACGTTCATAGTATTCTGCAAGGAAGAAAAACATAGCTCGGTTAGAAAGGCTATACCTCGACAAGAGTCTCGGGGACTCGGAGTCAAATCATTGGGAAAATGTTGCCGGGGTATGCCTCGACAGGAGTCTCGGGGACTCGTACCCGAGGTGCATGCTAAAGTAAGATAAAATGGTTTGGATACGTCGGATGAAAATGGAAAGTTGAGATTCAAGCCAAACAATTTTAACTCCGGCGGAGCGTCAATAGTTTACCTCGAATCTCGGGGACTGGGAATGGTGGATATTAGATGAGATACTGCATGAAAGTAAAGAGAATAGGACTTACGTCGATGTTTTGAGCAGCACGCAGGGCAGCAGTTTGTAGATCATATACGCTTCGGCCGCAGGCGCTGTTTCCCGCAGGATGCTCAGCCACCGGAGCAGCTAGGGAGGCCGAGGAGACCTCGTCTGCAGAATTCCAGTCTGCATTGTAGTGTTCCAAGGAGCCGAGGCTCTGGTCACTGTCAGTGCGCAGAGGAGGAAATCCCCACGGTCCGCCCTGCTCGATGCCCCTAACCGAGGCCTCCAAGGCCAAAGCAGCCTCGGAGCTTGAAGCAGGCCGGTTATCCAATATAAGAGATGCCCTCCGAGCATATTCTTCGGCCGGAGGGGCAGTCTCATCAACGGGTGCGGCGAATGGAGGAATTCGGCGTGTCACCGGGGGAGGAGACCTCGGTTGCATCCTTGAAGGAGAAGAGATAGTCAGGGTGCCAGACCCAGATGTTGGTTTGGGGGTGACCTTAGACTTCACCGTCTCTTTCTCTTTCTCCTTGCCCTTCTCCAACGGCAAGGTAGTCTGGCGAACTGGTTTTTGGGGCTGTTGCTTGGGCTGTTGCTTCTGCTGCTGTTGCTTCTGCTGATGCTTCTGCTGTTGCTGCTGTTGGTTGCGGGCAGTCTGGCTGCGGGGGGAGAGTCGAGGCTCCGGCAAGGCGGTAGCCGGAGTTCTGGCGCGATTGGTCCCCGCATCCGTTTGAGGACGCGGAGAAGTCTGACCTCGGGTGGGGGCAGATTTCCCCAAGGCCGGGCCAGACCTCGGTGGAGGAGATCCGGGGCGAGAGTTCGTCGGGGTGGTCGTGGCTTCAGAGGCACCAACGGGTGCAGTCATGGAGGATACCTCCTGATCCACGTCTATGGGGTCACTGCAACGAAGAAGATGGTTAAGTGTTAATACCGAGGTAATATGTTTAAGCAACAAACATTGTTGGCTATAGAAGCAAAGCATTACCCATCCGAGGTAGGAAACCTCTTGCCCCCTCGGGCATGAGGAGGATTTCCGGACTTCTTCAGCCGACGTCTCTTGACCGGAGCCTCAGTGGGTCCGGAGGCTCCAGTGGCGGATGGTTCGGCGGCCGAAGTTGCGGCACCAGCGCGTTTCCGGCTGGTTGCTGGAGTAAAGTTCGGAAGGTGAGGAAGGCAGGAGATAGGTACCGCGTTTATTGGTTCCATGACGAGAAACCCCTCCTCGTCATCCGAAATCTCTTGAACTGAAGCTTGTGCTTGAGGCTTACCCGCGGTGGTGATGCGGGCCGAGGCAATGGGCATATAATCCTCGTGTCAGGGTCCACGTTGGATGGTGGGTCCTCGACAGGGAGATCCTTGCCGAAGTGGTCCGCAGGATGGACTCCATCCTCGGCGGTCTGGCGGGAGAACAGCTGTATGGCAGACATATGAAAAGGAGTTAGGAAGAAAATTGTCAAGATGAACGTCGGTAGCAAGACCTCGGTGGTAAAGGAGTACGAAGAAAACGTCGGAATAGCGTACCTGTTTCGCTGGCTTGGTCCGGTAGTGGGGTTCCCTTCCCCATGTCCAAGCGTCAGGGATCTTGGACTTGGTGATAGCTCGGACTCGCCGAGCTACCGCGGCGTTGTCCAGTGCAACGTGCGTATGGCGGGTGGGGTCATAAAGACCGCTCATGTGGCAGATCTTGTGAGACCTCGCCTGGAGAGGGGAGACCCTGCGCTTCACGAATGTGCAGGCCAGGTCATCAGCCGTCAGGACTTTCCCGTCGTTTCCGGGGTCCTCCGGGTCCTGCCATTTCGCAATGTACCATGGATGGACTTGAGTTCGCCGCTGTGAGGGGGAGTGTAGTCCCAGTTGAGCTGTTCTGTAGGAGGGCTGAGGTTAAACGCCGGCAGGTTGAGGAGGTCCTCTTCGCCGGAGTTCTTCACGTAAAACCACGTCCGGAGCCACTTGCGAACGGTGTCCGGAGTAGTGATACGTGGGAAGATGGAGTTTCGGCGAGGAGCTACGGTGGCAGCTCCGCAGGCGGTTAATTGCTTGGGCAGATCCTTGTTCTTTGGATCCGGGATCACTTGCCGCTTGAGTTGGAAGTAGCGAGAAAAGAGGTCTACCGTGGCTTTGAGGCCGAGGTATCCCTCAGAGAAGGAAACGATGCAGGAGAGAGTGGTGATGGCGTTGGCGGGGAGGTGATGAACCTGGAGTCCGAACTTGTCGAGGAAGCTCCGGAAGAAATCACTAACGGGCAGTCCGAAGCCGCGCTGGAAGTGCGCGACGAAGACCACCCGTTCCCCTTCCTTGACTTGAGGCTCGAGTTCGCCCTCTGGCAGGCGACACTCTACCCCGGCGGGAATCCGCCGAGTCGCCCTGAGCCACTGGATTTCGTCCGGAGTTACATCCGAACCTTCCCAGCCGGCTCGTTCTCCGACCTCCAGTTCGAGGTCTGGAACCTCGGTTTGTTCCGAAGTCTCAGGAGGAGACATCTCGGCAGAATCAATCTGCAGAGAATGCACAGAAGTTTAGCAAAGGAAAAAGTAAATCTGGAATCTAAGGCTATATCTGGCTAACTCAGGAGGAGTTGGACGGCTATCTAATGTACATAGAGGCACATATATGCTAGGCGAACGTCTGTCCGAGGTATGAAACTCATTTCTACCCTATGCGAGTAAGATCTACCGGAGGAGGTAAATAGAATTTTATTCAAGAACATATGAAGAACCAAAGCGCGAAGAGGAAGAAACCTAGGGCAATGCCTAGGGTATCAAGAAAGGGAGTACATACCGTGAAAACGAGGTGCTGAAGGGCGGCGCCGGTGACGCGGTCGCAGCGGCGACGAAGGAGCTGCTCGTCGGCGGCGGCTGGAACGCGTTTCTTCTCAACCGGAAGCGGCGGCGCTGGTGGCGATGGAGGCGAGACGGCGAGTGAATGAGGAAGAAGAGGGAAGCACTGCCCTGGGCCCGTATTTATAACCGCGGGCGGTAACTGCGCACTACCGCGCGGTTATCGGAGCGGCGAGTGGGATCGTTTGTGCACAATGGCCCACGTGGCACGAAGATAGCGGTGGGCGAGCAGGCCACAGGATCGGTTGCAGGAGGCAAACCGTCGTGCGGCGCGGTTACTGGAGCGCGAAGCGGCGCAAGCGGGAAACCTCCGCTGACGTGGGCCGCGTGGTGGAAAGCACTCGAGTGCTTTGACTATCGTGGACCAGGAAGTGACGGATGGGACACGTGAACAGTGTTCTCTGACCGAAGTCAGTAAGGATGCAGAAATCGAGGGGTTGACGTCCGAGATCTCGGCGGATACTTCGGAAAAGCAGCATGGCCCGAGGAACAGACCGATGGATTTCTCGGGTATTGGTTCGGTAACCTGCAAAACATAGCGCATGTGGTTTCGGGTTGAACCTGATGCGGCCTTTCATCCGAGGCTGCGAGACCACATCAGCTTCGGGGACTACTGTCGGGGGGTTACCCCCGGGTAGGGTAATGATGAGGTAAAGACATGTAAGGTTAAGGCAGTAAGCTGTCCGAGGGAACGATTGAGCAAGGACGCAGGAGGCGTCATCCGACGTAAGGTGTACGTCCGAGGTATACTTTCCGAGGTATATCCTCCGAGGTATCAACCTCGGGGCAGTCAGCTAGCTACCACAGGAATAAGATATTCTCTACCGAGGTATATGATCAGGAGTGTTATCCGAGGTTGGCAGCAAGGATCGAGGCATGTCAGAGAGGTCACGGGTGCCGCAGAGCTCGTAGCCCGAGGCTTCAGAGGACGGCGAGGTCCGTCCACGGGATTCCCGGAAGCTCGGGGGCCTAGGAGCTGACTTGGCTATTTCGGGAAAGGTCTACAGGCTAGACCTCGGCAGGCTACTGAAGTATGACCGAAGAGGAAAGCTAGGCCTGGCTGGCCTGACAGTCCGGCCGTTGGGCTGGCAGGAGGCAGAGGCTTGTCTTCTACCTTTTGGCCATGCCATTGTCAGTTGTAGGCAGGGGTAAAAATGTACTTCGGCCTGTGTATATATGCGGCTTCTCTACCTCCAGAGAGGAGAGGCACAAACCCTAGCTCATTTCCCCCTTCGTAGTTTCACCTTCTACCTCGAGCTCTCACTTTGGTAGCAACATACAGCTCGAGGAGCACCTTGTACCTGAGAACCACACTGATATATTGAGAGAGGCAAGGCAGGAGTAGGGGTTTTACTTCCTCACGAAGGCCCCGAACCTGGGTACATCGTGGTGTCTTTTGTGTTCTTGGCTTTCTTGGTTTCTTGTTCATGTTCTTGTGGTTTCTTGCATGTTCTTGCTTGTGCACGTCTTGAGTGCATAAACCCTCCCCGGATTCCCCCAACGACCGTTCGGCCCCAACTAAGCCATACCCATGGCATCTGCCGTGATCCCACCACGACAGCGAGTCTACCAGATATGAGGGTAGATAAAGATTTGCCCAAGTTTCCGAACCTGACAACACTGCTCCTGGACCAGTGCGACTTACCAGTCAAGTGCACACGACTATGTTGGAGTTATTTCTGCAGAACGCTCCCTGCTTGGAGAAACTTACTTTGAAGTATTGCAAGGTAAGTACATTTCTAACTATGTCTGCATTAGCTTAGCACACACAAATCTGACAGCATATCCTTAATGCTGGCAATTTACAGCTTCCTCGACGCTCTAAGTCGAAAAGGATTCCTTATCATTGTATGAACCTCAAGTTAGCAGGGATCAAATACCGTGGGAGGCCTACGCCTACCTTTGCTGCCCTGTCCAGCGTATCCTAGACCATGTCGAGGGCCGAGTAGAAGTTTGGACTGGCTGAGTTTTACTCCGTCCGGTTTTGTATCTTCTTTTCTATTTTGGCTTAGGCCTCCACTGTTTGCTCCTTCTTTATCAATATAAAAGGCAAATCTTTTACCTTCATTTCAAAAAATACCGTGATGAGGACGGTGTTTGACAGGTCGTCGAGCTCCTGTTGGGTGTCACAAAGGAGCTCCAGAAGATCAGCATTAAGCTTACGAAAGACTGAAAAGAGTTGTAAGATGTAAGCTCTTGCTGTACCTGCTAGGGCAGAGTATGGTCCGACTCTGACAGTGATTTTTTCAACGAGTATGCTTGAGAGTATTTGCTGCTACGTACTGACAGTGAGTACGTGTAAATTGATGATTTCTTGGAGCTTAGCCTGCTTACATGCCCTACTGGTCCTATGAGACCAAGAGAATGATGTTTGTGATCTGAATATTTATTTATTTGAAACAAGGAAAAATATTTGCCATTTTCATAGATTAAGAAGAAGGTTTGAGAGGTGCCACAAAGTAAGGGTCAAGAACAAACTTGACCCCAACAAATAAAAAATCTACTCTCACGACATCAAAATATTTAAAGCCTTAGCCCACAAGAGACCAAAGCTTAGATTCCTCTTTGATTTCGCCAATCACCATCGCCAAGGTGGAGCGTTGGTTGCGGCAGACGCGGTGTTTTGTTCTTTTCAAATCTCCCAAGAGATGAGCATAGCCAAGGAAGCGAGGGCTTTTCGATGAGGGCTTCTTCCGTGAATCGCCATGGACCACCACAACTTGACTGAGGGAAACTTTGCCAATCGGTGGAGGGGGGCGGGGGGGATCATGTATGCTCAACCGAACTTTTACCATTGACCACACTCTTGCCGTGAATCCACATTTGAAGAGAAGTTGTGCTGCCGACTCTTGCACTTGTTTACAAAGATTGCACCGATCACAATTGTGCCACCCACGATGCTCCAATCTGTCGGCCGTCCAAATCCTATTCCGAGTGACCAAGCAAGCAAAGAGGTTTCATTCGGGAGGTGCCATTGCTTACAAATTTGATTTGCATCAGCGAAAGGTGAGAGGGAGGAAATGAGCCTTATAGGCCGACTTGGCTAGGTAGAGCCCATAATTGGAGAATTTCCACACAATGGAATCCATCACACCGACGCTAAGGTGAACATGTTTAAGCTTCATCCAAAGAGTGATGAATTGCGAAATGTGGTCGGCGCTCAAACAAAGGATTAATTGGATAGATACCACTGCAATTTCTGGCTATTTGAGAAACACCACTGCAACTTTCATCTTCGCCACTGCAATTCTCTATACATTCCACAAATGCCATTATTTCCACTTTAACACATATACCGCCCAATATACTCGAGCATTCCTTCCGTATATATGTGTACAATGTGGGGCCCACCGGAATCAACTTTTTTTTAGATAAGCCCCAAACGTCCCCATCCCCGCATCGTTGACTCGAAAAAATCTTTCTCACTCCCCGCATCGTTCCAATCCCCGACCCAAACCTAGATCATGGCGGGTCCTGGCGGCGAGCATAGCCATGACGGCGGCGGAAGCCGACAGCGTAGAGCACCTAGTTTCCTCTTTCCCTCCTGCCTCGCCGACCGGACAGGAGCTCCCTCTTCCTCACCACCATTGCGGACGAAAGGCGGCGAGCATGGAGGAGCTGGTGCCGGTGGAAGGCGGCGAGCATGGCTGCAACTAGGACTTGATTCCCGCATTCCTTCCCTACTCTCAGACCAGACGAAAGATTCCCCCAAACCTATCTCCCCTTGGCGGCTCAAGGCAGTTAGCATGGTGGCGCCTGACGGCGTCGAGCATGTGGTCGTCCGTGCATCTTCCTGAAGCTATTATTTCCGTATGTTCACATTGGAGTTCCTGTACTGAACTCATGTCACAATTTAATCACATGCCTTTTCCCATTTTATTCTGTCACAATTTTAGCCCCACCCTGTATGGATGTATACGTACATATGGCAGGAATACACGAGTACATTGTCCGGTAATTTGGTGAAACTAGCATAATGGCATCTATAGAATGTATAGAGAACCGCAGTGGCGTTTTTCGAAAGATAAAAGTTGCATTGACGTTTCTGAAATAGCCGGAAATTGCAGTGGCATCTATTCAGTTAAACCCTCAAACATTGGCCCATATTAATTTTGGAGACCCAAGAGTTGTTGTCAAGGGCTTTAGAAACCATTGCATTTTTGCTTGCCGAGTTGAAGAAAATTAGGGGGGCAAGGTCCTTAGGTCGGCCCCCATCCAAACAATGGGTTGCCAAATAGCGCTTTTCCCCATCTCCAATGGTTACACTTCTGGTCGTCGTGAAGAAGTCTCGGGCCATCATATTACATGGGTTTTCAAGGCCAGCCCACGATTTCCTATCATTCACCCATTTTAGCCAAAGCCATCTCAGATGAAGAGCCGTTGCATCCTCTCAGAAAAAGAAAAAAAGATGAAGAGCCGTTGCAGACTTGTTGAGATTGAGGATTCCAAGACCACCTCTCTTCTTGGGTTTGCAAAGCAAGTCCCAATTAACCTTACATTTTGATGTTACATTAGCACAAGCCGTCCAAAGAAAAGCTCTCCGAATCCCATCAACTTTCTTTACAATGCCAAGCGTGATCTAAATATGCTTGCCAAGCAAGTGAACAGACGGAAAAAAAAAACGACAAGTTCCACACGAAAATTGACAACTCATATTGCACAGATTAATAAATCTAAAGTGGTCATTTTGTTGTGGAGTGCAGCACATCCTTGATTTGGTATGGCCCCGTGAAGCTCCAAAGACATCTATTCTGTTCACCGGTGCGTGCTAGGTAGATGAATATATTCGCACGAGACAAGTAATACTACTATTCTCTGGAATCTTTTCTAGATCAAAAGAGATACACCGCGTGCACACGTTAACCAGTTCGCGGAGAGTAAATAAGAGAATCACGCAGTTAAGCTTTCAGATGAAAATAAAGTTGGGAACGGGCCGTGAAGGTATCACTGAACCCCCGCAGTGAACTCTGCCTCGTCTGATGAGTGGTCTGGTCAGGCGCTGCACTGCTTTGGCCCCCTCTCATTTCGCACTCCTCTAGTCCCTTTCCTTCCCTTTTTCCCTTATCGCTTTTAAGCTTTCAGATGATGCAAAATCTTAGCGAACAAGAAACTAAAAATGGGTACTCGTTATTCGTGAGTGACACTGCCAGCCGTGGTGGACACCTCACGAGATTCGTTTGACGTAATACGTTGTTTTGTTTGATAGGAGTGTCATACACAAGTGCAAAAATATGGTTTGGCATTTTTTGACAATACATGCCATTGTAAAGTTCTTTTGCATAAGTATGGTTTTCTAAAATACGGTCGGATCTGTACCGGCGCGTGATCTCCAGCTGCCGTGCGGATTTGGTCAGTGAAAGATTTGGTTAGTGAAAGGTCTGTAACTTTCTCCTGTGAAACTCTACGTCCAATTTGAAGCTGCTTCCTCGACGTTGTGGGCCGACTGTTTGACATGAGCCGACATGTGTTCCGATGTTGATTGCGGCGAGGGCTTCATCGACGTTCGTTGAAGATGAAATCGGAGTCGCTGGCTCATGTGGGTGTGCTGACGATGACACTTGATGGCAATCTCGATGGTGGTCTCTGATCTCGACGACGCGTGTGCTCCGTGTGGGTGGTCAGGTTGGCCAGGTGCCCAATATAATCGTGTTCCATGATAATATTGGTGCATCACATTTAGCCGATTTCCTATTAATGAATCAGTCAATTCTCCCTACGTTTTAAAATAAAATGAGGCAAATTATCCGTTTTGTTAAAAGAAAATATGTCTCGCGATTTCGAACCCAGGTCAGTAGGATAGAAACCGGTGAGCACTTTTTTAGCAGTTACACTTCACACCCCGGGGTTTGACCAGGTGGGCCTCCCCACCTGACGAGCCGGGGGCAGAAGGGTAAAACGAACGCGCAGCCAGAAGAGCGTGCCGCTGCGCAAAAGTTATTGCGGCCCAAGTGTAGCGTCTGTCAGGCTCGTCAAGGCCTGCGCTCCTCGTTTAAAACGCTCCGTCCTCTCGCCATCTCTCTGCTCGCCTCAACATCGCCTCCCTCCGTCTCTCTCCTTCCTCGTTCAAGCCCCGGCCGCCACCGTCCATCTCGGTCCGGGATCTCTTCCGCCGCGCGCACTCGAGGTACCGACCCGCTCTTGCGCCCCTGCATTTGGGTGCAGTGTTCCACTGATTTTCCTTGTGCTCGTTTCTGTGCCTGGTTGATGTTCTAGAGAGGAGGGAGAGATCAGAGATGCGATGTTCCTTTTATCTAGACTTGTTTGATTCCTCGTGTTTCTAGTTCTTCCCTCTTTCCATGCAATTCGATTGAGTGAGGCGTTTCTGCTACCAAAACGGGCGTTACTTTTCCTCCCCATTTTAGACTTCAGTTACTGAACTCGGTTGTCGTAGCAATTATTTCCGAATAGCGTCGTTGTCAGATGTGCGATTCACGGCTCTAGCGTGTCTCCGCTGGTTTTATGAGCGCTCAATTTGGTAGTTGGAAACTCATCCAGTCCACTGTTAACCGAGGAGGCGACGCTGTTCTTCTACAGTCAGCTGCTGTCCTTACAAGGTTTTTATGGAAAACAGAAAAATGGTTTGGCCCAACCGCTGACCTGCAAGCAGTAAGCCAATATTTACCCGTACAAAATGAGGCTGCCACTTGCCAGTCCCAGACGCTGCATTTGTTCTACAGACAAGTCATAAACTATGTGTTTTAATTTTTTGTTAGCTGCATTTCTTTTCTTTTTTCCAGGTGGAATAGTAGATCTAGCAGTAATAGCTTGTGTGCCGATGACATGGTGGCTTCTAGTACCACATTTGTGCCGCGCTAAATATACACTAAAACCGTGTAGAAAAACGAAGCAACATGTTACACACGGTGACACTGGTTTTGATGAGCTTTTAAGGCGGCAGAAAGCCGTCAACTCTGAACCCTCGAAAAATTATGTCCTGAGTATTGGTTTTGGAGGACTGACCACTACTTGATTGTTCTATCAAGTTAAAAATACGATCCATGTAACTTGGCAGTAAACAATTGCACGCTAACCAATATCTTGTATTAAGTAAACAATGCTGCACCAAAGGTGCCCGATGGCATGTGCAAAACTCACTCTGAATCATCGCCCACACACATAAGCATCTCTTGCCGGTGCCCTAGCTAGTCTTCGGTTCACATTTTAGTTAGGCTAGTGTGGTTCAGACTTGCCTTTATGTGCGCCACCTTTCCTTTCACCTTTCTTTAGTTTAGTGGGATTCTCTTATCAAGCCGCAGCTTTTTTGTAGTGGCAATTAACCCTGCATACTGTAATGTGGCGGGCCTCAGTACCTTGCGCGAGTTAAGGCTGCTATGTTTTTTATCCTGAATGAATGAACTTGATATGTGTTGATTTCACTTTTAATGATTAGCACAAAACTGTCGGTAAGGCTGCTGCAATCATGTAAGATCTGACTGCTTGGACTGTGAGCTTAAGCGTGCTGTCCTCTACAGTAAGCTTAGCCTGTCTTAGTTAAGCTGAGCTCACTTTAGTGTAACATTCAAGAAATTCTTACATCATGTGGTTTTCTGATGTTAGAAACCAGTTTTGATGTGCTAGACTATATTTGGGTTTGTGATAAGCATACTTTGGTGTTTCATTCAAGAAAGTTGCATGTGATATGATGTGTTCATCTTGGAGGCCAGTACTGATGAGCTTTAGTTTCTCCTTCTTCCATCCCCTTTCTCTGCTTTATTGATGCCTTTTGTCTTTTACATCATTGCATCTCGACCCTACCACTATTTCAGTTGTTTTTACTTTTAATTGCTTTATGTGCTACTTTTTATCTCTTATGTGTATTGCCTTTGAATGGGGGCCGTTCTTTGAATGTATAAAATTCTTGTCCCTTGTGTTGGTTTGCTATTATTGATTTGTTATCCCCGTGATTCGATAATACTTAACGGTGAGGGAATCACCTCCTTAGAGGGAGAACAGGTTGGCTTCCCACACATATCTCTGATCATTCACACTGTCCGGTTTCTCCACTTTCTTTGACTTCTTATTGAAAAAAGCAGGCTGCACTAGCAAGAGTTTTAAAAATATAGGCTTCTGTAGGAATCTCCTTTTCTTTCGACAGTGCCTTTGTTTTTCATGGCGTAGCCGTGTGGGGCTCTACGGTTTGTGCTTCCTCAGTCCTCGTTATGTCTTCCCCCAATCCCGCGTGCACAAAAACATATCTGATGACATTACCCATATAGCTATATTTCCTTCAGATTTTTTTATGAAATACAGGCAACTAGAGTTATGTTTGAAGTTGTTGTTTCAGTCCTCAGATTTTAGCACTAACATTTCAATTTTCGTTTCAGCTGGTTTGATTATTACAATGGCGTAAACAGATGAAGTTGTCGCTCATTTAGTCACGTTGAATCAACGTCGTTGATTCAGAGATATCTGTTATGGGCTATCTAAATCTTAGAGGCTCTTTGCTTCTACTGCTCTGTTTGCATCTGCTGCTATCACTACTCATCCCATTGGCTACAGCAGACATAGCATCTGAGAAGCAAGCTCTCCTTGCTTTTTCCTCCGCAATCTACCATGGCAACAAGCTCGACTGGGGTCAAAATATCTCACTGTGCTCATGGCATGGTGTAACATGCGCAGCGGATCGATCACGTATATCTGCCCTTAGGGTACCAGCTGCTGGGCTGATTGGTGTAATTCCTCCAAATACTATTGGCAAGCTTGTCTCCCTGCAGGTGCTAAGCCTGAGGTCCAATCGATTGAGTGGAAGTCTTCCATCTGACATCGCTTCGCTTCCTTCTTTACGTTCCATATTTCTACAGCATAATGAACTGTCAGGAGATTTGCCTTCCTTTTTCTCCCCAGGCCTTATTACCCTTGACCTTTCCTACAACTCCTTCTCAGGGCAAATGCCTACAAGTTTGCAAAATCTTACTCAACTCTCTATACTGAATTTAGCAGAAAATTCTTTGTCTGGACCTATCCCTGGTCTCAAACTTTCTAGGTTAAGACAATTAAATTTGAGCAACAATGAGCTGAATGGCTCAATTCCTCCCTTCCTCCAAGTATTCTCAAATAGTTCATTCTTGGGAAACCCTGGATTGTGTGGGCCTCCTCTAGGCGAGTGTTCTGTTCTTCCTTCGCTGACACCCTCAGCACAGCCTTCAATACCGCCATCGCAAACTTTGCCACACCATGCGAAGAAAATGGCTACTGGTTATATAATTGCAGCTGCTGTTGGGGCTTTTCTGTACTTCTGCTAGCTGCTGTGGTGTTCACTGTGTGCTTTCCAAAGAAGAAGGGGAAGAAAGAAGAGGGAGTGGATTACAATGGTAAGGGGGCCAATGGTGCAAGGATTGAGAAGCATAAAGGGGATGTCAGCAGTGGTGTCCAAATGGCTGAGAAGAACAAGTTGGTTTTCTTGGAGGGATGCAGTTACAACTTTGACTTGGAAGACTTGTTAAGAGCTTCTGCAGAAGTTCTTGGCAAGGGGAGCTATGGAACCGCCTACAAAGCTCTACTTGAGGATGGCACTATCGTGGTCGTCAAGAGGCTGAAGGATGTTGTGGCAGGGAAGAAAGAATTTGAGCAGCAGATGGAGCTTATTGGGAGGGTAGGCAAACATGCAAACCTCGTGACTCTCCGTGCGTACTACTACTCAAAGGATGAAAAGCTTGTTGTTTATGAGTATGTTACTGCTGGCAGCTTTTCAGCCATGTTACATGGTACGCCACTGCCTTTTCACTGTTACATTTTTGCGTTAATGTGAAATCGTCTAGTTTGCAAACTAGGAGCCTAATGATCCATTATTAGCATATAGCATATGTCTATCCCTCTAGCAAATTTTACATGCGAAAAAATGGCATGCACTTCGCAATCCATGATATGTAGCTTTATAGAAAATACGAGTTACATGACTGAACTTACCTGCCAAGTCCCAGCATTGCATGAACTTCATTTTCTATTGTGTTGAGAATAAGAGGACTCCCTACAAGCTGTAAAAAGAACGAGGACTCCCTACACTGTTTGCTCATCCACTCACTAAAGTTTGCTTGAATTGTTGCCAAAAAATGGCCTAAAGTATTTGTGCTAAGAATTAAAAACTTCTGTAGATGGTGTGGCAATGTCTAATCTGTTGATATTAGTTCTCATCAAAGTGCTGATGGACAGGTATCAAGGGTATTGTTGAGAAGACCCCATTAGACTGGAATACCAGGATGAAGATTATCCTTGGAACAGCACATGGTATTGCACACATTCATGCAGAAGGTGGCGCCAAGCTCGCTCATGGCAACATCAAGTCCACCAACGTCCTCCTTGATCAAGACCACAATCCTTATGTCTCGGACTATGGGATGAGCACCCTGATGAGTCTCCCAGTCAACACCTCCCGCGCTGTTATCGGCTACCGCGCTCCAGAGACCTATGAATCCAGGAAATTTACCCATAAGTCTGATGTATACAGCTTCGGTGTTCTCCTCATGGAGATGCTGACCGGAAAAGCCCCCCTTCAGTCTCAGGGACAAGAGGACGTCGTCGATCTACCGAGGTGGGTGCACTCCGTGGTCAGAGAGGAGTGGACCGCAGAAGTGTTCGATGTTGCGCTGATGAAGTACCATAACATAGAGGATGAGCTGGTCCAGATGCTCCAGCTGGCTATGGCGTGCACGTCACGGTCCCCGGACCGGCGCCCGACGATGGCGGAGGTGATCAGGATGATCGAGGACCTCCGGCCATCCACTGCTTCGGAGAGCCGTGCCTCTTCCATTGACAACCACAGGGATTCCAATCCTCCATCGGTGTAACGTTGGCAAGTTGTATGTTTGGTTTCTTGCAAGTTACTGTGAATCCGTAGATTTTTAAGCTAATATGTGATCCTGAGTTCGTCCAGAAGCTCAAGCACTGGCGTGTATTCCATGAACAAGTGTTGTATCCTTACAGCTGTACCATTATTCACTGTGTGCCAAGCTAATCGGTAGGCTGTTTAACATGTACTCTTAATATTGTTTCTGCTCATGAGCTTTGTAACTCAATTATCTTCTGCACATTGTGACTACGTGGTTGCAATAGAGAGAACATTGGTGCTCCAAGACATTACCAGTATAGCACAATCAAAACCATACAACAACAAAAAAAAAAAAATTGATCCAAGTGGCTACCGACGATTCAGTATTCCAAGGATACCAGAATTTCAGATGTACATAAATCTGCTCAGTACATTTTCTCACACGGTCAAACTGGTATATGAGGGCAATAGTACAGAGCCCTCTTGTATAAATTGGGAACAATAACTTCTCACGCGCCTGATAAAATGACAGGGGAGGAAGAAAAATCAGCAGTGACAAGAGCACCGCCACGAATCACCATAGCTTCTATAACTCTGCAGAATTCAATGCACTCATCCAACACATTCGCCACTATCTTAACGTTATGATGAACTTCTAGAAGCTTACTGAAGAAACTATGTCAGCAGAACAAAAAAATATACTCCTCTTTCCAGCGTACAGATGATCTCAGGCAGCCCGATGGGCAAGATGTGGAGTTACTTTTGGTTCACCAAGTCAGCACCGCTGACATACCTAGCAACAAACGAGATCAATCGGAACGGGGCACCAACAATGGGAGCATCAGTGAATGGAACCTCAGCTGTCTCCACATCTGATTCCGGTGGCTGTGGATCTACTTCATGAATCTGTATATCATCCAACGGAACTGGCACGATTTCTCCACTCGTTCTTCTTTCATCAAATCCTTGGTGTGCGTTCACATCAATGAGGCTCTGGCCAGCAACATTGATGCCGGTTGCTTCTGGAAAGTTCACCAAAGTTTCATCTGGATGATTACTAGCATAGGCACTGGCAGGAATGTTGCTGACATGACCATAGATATTGTCCGAAGTAACTATAAGCGAACTGTTCAAACCTCTATCAGCAATCGGTTTGTTACCCTGCAGCGGTAAACATTGCGTGTAAGCAATTATGAATCAACACATGTGAAAATCACATCCCCCATAAAAAGTGGGTAATCAAATTCTAATCCCCATGAAGGAATATTCATATAAATGAACTAACTGCATAGCCAAACTTTGACCTTCTATAACATTGCGAACTGACAAAAGATGTATACAGTTCTGCCGCCAAGAATAGAAATATATGGAAAGCAATAAACAGAAGCTTTTTTGGGTACAGTAAAATGCTTGTGAAAATGGACAAACATTATCATAGTTTAACAAAATAAGTACTTACTTTACTGATTACGGTCGTAAAACCCGCGGTCTGCTTATGCAGAGGTGAACCGGCCAGATCTGTTTGATCCATCACCTCATTTTCAAGGACCTGCATTATCATTTCTCAGTTCTATACAATAGTCTGGATGTTAAGAATTTATAGACAGAAGGCAAAACATGATCAAGAAAGGTACTTCTGTTCAGGCAATTTCACTGCAGATATAATATTCAGTTGTAGGTTGCAAAATCAAATGGACAAACATTACAATCATTAGAGAGGATGTTCTGCATAAACTTACCTGTTTAGTCACTGAGGCTTCAGTAAGAACAATCTTTGCTTCAAGGATTTGTAATCTTGACTGCAGTTCATCCACACTTATCACCAAACGCAGATTTTCCTCCACAGTAGTTTTTGAAGATTCATCCAATACCTTCACCTGCCAGGCTTTGTTATTAAATAGTAATATCAGAATATATAAGTAGAACTGTGCACATGCTACAGATGAAAATCGGACTATTGATGGTCCCAAAACTGACAGATTCAAATACCAATGCATAAACTATACCATATTTTTATAAAAACTCATAAAGGATAAACTATTAATCCGTAGAACTGAAGTACATATGATGTAGCTCCTTTTGAAAACAATAAATAATGTTTATCTTTACATGCATGTTATTATACTATATTAATATTTCACTAAGGAATAAGGATTCATTCTTCTCAACCAGCTACAGCAAAGAAAAACAAACATTTGGAAACAGACGTGATAATTCTTACCTGATCCTGTAATGCTTTGTTGATTTCCTCCAGCCCAGTTAATATTTCTTTAAGAGAAGTCTGAAGAAAATAAGTAAGATGTCAACCCAAAATAGAAAATAAGAGAAAAACAGAAATCCCTTGAAGGCATAAAAAACTCGAATAAAAATGCAGTCAAGAGAAAATAGTGGTAAGTAATCTATCTGAACATTACCTCTTGATGAGTTAGGACACCATTGACATCCTCTATGCACTTGACTTTGTTATCTAGAACTTCCTACATGAATATAGGGAACAAATATTATAACAAGAACAAGCAATAGAAAAAGGAGAAAAACCTTTGGTGTTACTGTTTCAGCAACTTTATATAAATCAAGCCTTATTGGTGTCTTACTCCCTACATAAAGTTTGAGCTGTTGGGTCAACCTAGCGGCACATCTAGTGATTTTGATTTATCACTTGCATAGGTAGAATTGAACTACCAATTGAGTGAACAAGATAAATAGCATGTATTTGCAACCCCTGACGCTAATTTAACAAGCTACAAGGATGATCCATTCATTTTGGGATGATCATCTTGTTAGAATGGCAGGAAGGTACTTTATCGTCCTTGTCAAACACAACTGCTTTTAGTTTTTACCATTGTCAAAGCATAACTCAAATGAAAGTTCACTGCTAAATTTTAAGCCCTATCCAACAAGATTGGTACATAGATCTTCAAATCAAGTAAGCAAATTAGAAGGAACAGTAAATACCTCCTTTTTAACCAGCACATCGTACCCATTCTGTAGACTATTAAGTTTTTCCTCCAAAAGGACCTAACAATAAATGACAGTTCATTTCACCAAGCTACAAGGAAAGAAGTAGTAGACTCTAGAGAGTAAGATAATCTCCAAGCTGCTCTCATGAAATCAAATGGTGGTACATCCAGCGCATAAAACATACCTCATTCTGTGCATGATAACCCACTTTGTTATGCAACTTTTCAAGTTCACACTCCATCGTGTTCTGCAGGAAAATACATAGAACAATATTACGTATGAGCTGTTTCTAGTAGTGCAAAATAGCATTTTACTTTTTTCATGTTTAGAAGTCAACATCTGGTTCAGATCAATTATACAGCAGACAGGATTTGCATCTGTTGATCCATAACCCCTTTCCTCGATTACTCTACTAAACAAATACATTATGATATTCCCCGCAAAAGAAACATGGTATTGTTATGTATGTTAATGTTAGAAACAGGGCAGGTATACATACCACTTTTTGAAGACATAAACTCTTCTCATCTTCCAATTGCTTTATAGCATCGTGTAATTTATCCTGCAGTGGCAATGGGTGTATTACAAAAGGACCAGCTCAAAGAATCAAATGAGAAGATGTGGCACTGAAAGTGCAAATCAAGGAGTCAAAGTAATGTTCATTGATGAAAGAAGTCAGTATCTAGCAACAAGATTGCAGAAATGACAACAGACATTCTTCTTCACAGGAATAAATACATATTATGCACGATCAGGGGATGTACACAGTAAAGATACATCAAAATGGAAGGGCAAAGATAAGAGGATGCTGATAGTGCAGTTACCCAAGAAGAACTTACAAGCTTTGCTTCATAAAGTCGGTCCTTGTCAAGTTCCACAGTAGAATCTGACATCACAATGCTCCTCTGATCTGCATATACGGTATTACTGGCCTTGTTATTCTCCTGTGTCATTGTAGGTTCATGATTCTCCCCACGGGGAATCACCTCACCAACAGATGATATGGCTTCATCAGCGTTTTCAACATTCTGATTTGCATGTGAAGTCTGCTCGTCATTCTGGTACTTAGGAACTCCATCTCCAACACTGGACATCGCATCATCTGCATCAGCACCACTATAATTTTCTTTCGGAGATGAATCATGATCGTGGCTCTGAGGAACAGCTTCTTCAGCATTGGTCGTCGCATCACCAGTATTCTTCCCTTGGTTTCCCTTCTTCTTCCTGCTCCTCTTCTTTTTTCCATCCATCTCTTGTTAGCCCTTATATTACTATCTGTATGTATTTCCTTGGCGACAAAAAAAACAATTTTCAGCTAAGTTAATGAACAGACTGTTACATCCAACAGACTGAGTATGCTAAGTTTGACTGCAATCTATTGCGTGAAGAAATAAACAGATAATGTGCATCAGATGTTTATCGTCCTACAATATGCCATACTCATGTAACTAAATCATATCTATCTATCTTGATTTGTCAACGCCAAAATTAGGTAACAACACACTTTGTTCGACTAACGGCAACACAAGGCTGGAGATTTGCAAGTGAAATGAACTCATTTTGTAATTTCAACCCCTACGCGCCTATATGAAAGCAACGGATTCGTATATAACAACAGTTCCTACTCATAAACGCCGGCGCTGCGCAAAGCATCTAACTTGACGACCAAAAGGAAGCAGAAGATCACTTTTCTAAACTGACGAGTTGGGAATACAAGTTACAAGGGCGCATAGCGGAGGATTGAGATTGGGAAATGCCGTTGGCCCAGTGGTACTAACCCTAGAAACGCCGCCGATTCTGCCTCGGCGTCGAATGGAGAGGTTGGGGATCTGGAGGAGGGGGGCGGCAAGGGGATGTGTTAATTAACACAAGCTGGGGAGGTGGAATTCTGGGGGAGGGTTTGTTTATTGCAAGAGAGATCTTCGTGGGTCGACGACGAGGAGCGAGGAAGGGTGATGGTCGGTGGCTTGTTGCTTCCCTCGCTCGCCTGTACCGTGTTTTACTTTTGGCATCTACGGGAACGGAGTACGGGACACAGTGGCGGAGACAGGGGGGACCAGGGCCGACAGGGGGGGACCAGCAGGGGCCCTGGCCCCCCTGACATGCGGGAAATTTCAAAAGACCCCCTCATTTCTTTACAAAAAACACCTTCAATTGTCCAAATTTTCTACTTCGGCCCTCCCTAAAAATTGGCAAGAGGGGAAATTTTTCACCGGCCCCCTTATATTTTTTCCTGGCTCCGCCCCTGACGGGACAGCTGGTGTGAGAGCATCTCTATCGGATACTCCCGTCCCGAAAATTCCGGCCCCAATGTTCGGGTTAGTTTTATGTCCGTTTGGATGACAGCCACAGTTCATGGGACGCTGATGTGGTGCGTTCTGTTTTTGAAGAGGAGGTGCAGTAGACGTGGAGGCGATGACTTCGTGTCGTGGCCCTTTACAAAGTTCGGCATCTACACCGTGAGATCGGCTTATAATTTGGCTCGTACGGAGAAATTCTTTGTACAGAGAAGCAAACAAGGTGAAGGTGTAAATTCAGTTACGGATTAGAATGCCAAGCTTTGGAAGAAGCTGTGGGCAACACGGACTCCGGGCAAAATGAAGATAAATCTGTGGCGGTTTGCACATGACTGCCTCCCAACCGGAGCTCAATTGGGCCGACGTCATATCCCAGCGTCAACTAGTTGCATCTATTGCAATTTAGAAGAAACAGCAGAACACACACTCCTCTTCTGCCAGTATGCACGAGAGGTGTGGAGGGAGATCAAGCTGCTCTATAACATTCAGCTACAAAAGTGCTTCTTCTCCAGTACGAAACTCTGGGTGTTCGATTTCTAGCTCGATCAACAGAGAAAGAAAGGATTGTTCTTGTTGTCGCTTTTTGGCATTTGTGGCTAGCTCGCAATGGTGTTCGTAATGGCGAACCGATGAGGCACCCACATTCAGTCGCAGATCAAATTAAAGCTTATGTCGAGATGATAGAATTGCATGTCATTTCTCCGGATCCTTCTACTAGGCGTGAAACCACTTCTCCAACACCACGATGGTCTCCGCCGCCTGAAGGTACGGTCTTCATTAATGTCGATGCAGCTCTCTTCGCTCTCTCTCGCCGGATGGGAATCGGCGTCGTGATCAGGGACCACAATGGTGAATGCTTGCTGGCTTGCAGCGAGCTCCGCGATGAGGTCACGACGCCTGAACTTGCTGAAGCGTTGGCTCTCCGCCACGCAGTTTCCCTTGCTGTCGATGAGAATTTTGACAAGATAATGGTGGTCTCTGACTGCCTTCCGTTGGTCCATAGGATGCTTTCTTCTGAAGAGGACCGAAGCTATATTGGAGTGGTAACCCAGGACATTAAAAGCCTCTGATCAAGGTTTACCAGCTTCTCCATCAGTCATGTTCGTCGGTGTTGTAATGAATCGGCTCATATTCTTGCTCGCTCTGCGGAGCACTTTAGGTCTTCTACTTTCAGAAACTTTACTCCGGAATGTATCCGGCAAACTCTTTGTATTGATGTGCTTTGATTAATAAAGTAGCTGTATTTTCAAAAAAAAAAACAGACATCGTATATGGGGACGGCCCGGAAACTTTATCCGGTGGGCTAAAAATGTGGGACGGGGCTTGCCTGCTCCGCGGCGATGCTCCCATCCGTGCCCCCACACACGTGGCACGCATCCAGACACTCGCGAGTCGCGACCCGCTCGTCCAACCAAAGATCGCGAAAGAAAAAAACCGTCCTCTTCCCATCTGTGCGCCATGCTTGCTTGCGGCGGAATTGATGACCAGCGGGTGACTGACCCGGGACTACGTCGCCGACGAAGGCTCAATCCTGCTCTGCCCGATTTGGGCGGAAACGATGACGGATCCGTGTCGAGCGCGGGGACTGCATGGGGAACGGCTGGTTCGCATCGGGAAATGCCTGATCCGCTGTAGTCGAGGACTCGCGTCTCCATTAATTGGCCGTAACAGAGATAGCCACCACATCTCCATTAACGTCCTCTCTCCACTTCACGGTCTGCATGATAGGTCGCCGCCCAAATTAGCAACGAGAACTCGCGCCAACACGATCCTGACGGCACGATAGTCGAGCGTCTGGCCGATCCCACTTCTGCTAGCGGTGGAGACACTCGAGGATGATCCCCCCCTCCCCCCCCCCCCCCCCCCAAGAGAGAGCTGCCATTCATCACCATCTCCACAAAGTGCTGCCTCCATCTCCACTCTATAGCCATCTTCTCCACCTCATAGTTATCCTACATAGCCATATACTACTTGTAATTTAGATCTCATCGCGATTGGCAACCATTGTAAGAACTACTATCAATCATTCATCTTTTTGTTTTCTATAATGTTTTCTACTACTGATATCATTGCGATATGTGAGTAGTCCACTTTGGCTAAGGTTGAGGCCTAGCCTCGCAGCTATGTGCAAACTAACCATTGAGATATTAGTGTAAAGAGTACGATATGATACATGTGTATATCTCTTGTCAATGCCTCGCTTGTAGGACTTGTCAGGTACCCAAGACCCAGAAGAGTGATCAAGTTAGAGGTAAGGGAAGGGAAAAGTGGAAGGCTATGCGAGAAGCCCAGTGACAGTAAGAGTTGTACAATAGCTGAAAGCAATTCTCTCGAGAATAACAATGACATCAAAGAACTTATTGCCGCTGGGGTAAAGTTTCATACCCGTGGGTACGAGTATGGCTAGAATTTTGTACCCATTGACTACACGGGTATGGTGTTGCTCTACCCGCCCCATACCCTACCCATTGACATTCTTAAGCTCAAGGCTGTCACGACCGCGGTGGAAGAGCACGACCTCGCGTGGGCGCTGCACAAGACGACGACCAAGGAGTATCTCGAATTCGAGTAGATCAGCCGGTGAAGAAGAATAATCTATCTATTTTATTTCCAGCTGGTTTAGTTCTATGTCTGTAAGATTGCTCCGTGTTGATGAACTTGTCTATGAATCTCGCGTGAACTGCTTTGTTTGAATTTCTAATATAACTAGAACGACACCCCGCTCGTTGCAGCGGGTATCTCTTTAATTTAATAAAACACATGAAACATCAAGTTGACTAAAGAAATATGCAAGATTTAGTTAATCGAATGTATATGTGGTTTATAATGTAAAAGATCGTTATGGTTGGGTATACCTGATTGATATAGATAAGACTATATCAACGGGTTGAAGAAAAGGATGTTGTGGATGGCTTGCATAAAGATGGCATGCACATTGCCGCATAATATTTATAGAACTTTTTGAGTGAATACATATAGAAGAGCCCATAATTTTGAATAACAGTTATATGATTTTCATCATTGAAGATAATTGGCAAAAAGTTCACGGGCGAAATTAATTCCGATGTTCTACTTGCATATGATTTACTTGTGTAACTACATAGCATCATGGTCTGATCTATTAATGAATGTTAGTGGGATGACATGGACAATTGATTGGCTAAAAGAGCAAGTGATGTGGATAGCTTGCATGTGAAGATAGAAAAATATTAATTACACTTAGTGGGGTTTTGCTTTATCTCTCCTATCTAAAAAAAGAATTTCGTTCCTTAGTCTGCCATCTAAAAAAAACCTTCGCAGACCTTCGTCCAACACACCTTCGCCCGTCGTCCCGCCGTGTGTTTTGTACTTTCATCCCTCACAAAATGGGGAACTAACCCGCAGTCCACCACCCCCACCCCGGACCCCGCACCCTCTCTCTCCTCACACGCAGACGAACAAAAATGGGGTGTGAGGCCAGGCCTCCGAGCGCCGCCACGGTGCCCCAGCATGAGTCTCCTCCGCCAGGGCTCACCTCTCGCACCTCATTCGTTCGCTCCGTGCGTCCCATGAGCAGCACATCAGCCGCCGCCGCCACCACCTACGGTTGGGGCTCCGCCGCCTCATCTTTCCCCACCGCAGCATCCATCCTGCCGCCCGCCATGAGTTCCCTGCCGCCAGCCCACCTCCGCCTTGGTTTCCTTCCTCTATCATATGGAGCCACAAGTGCCTAGGGTTCCGGCCTGGGGCATGGCTGTCGGTTCGAGGGCGCCATTGATGCTCCTGGTGGCCACCTCATCTGCTCTGCTCCCCCAATGCACCACTGCTGCCGCCTTTCACCACTTCTGGCGGGTCCCACCGCACGCTCCAGCTGCTATTCCCCGAGCAGGAACGGCGACGCGGACATCGGCCAGGAATCCCTTGACCGCGGGCCACACCACCTGGTGCATGCGTCGGTGCTGGTCTGCTGCCCTGCTCGTCGAGCACAAGGTGCTGGCCTTCTACCGCAAGTATGCGTATCGCTTCGAGGGATACTAGGGAGGCCGGGCGGCAAGCTCTAGCAATGGCAGGAGCAGGACGACGGGCGGCAGTTGTTCCAGCTGCACCATATCTTTCCCTGGACCATCGTTGACTCTTGTGATGATCGTCCAGATACCAACAAACGAGTGGATGTGGATTTCCTTGGCAAGAGCATGACATCGAACCAGGTACCACTAGCCTGAATGCTTTTCTAGCTCTTATTTCCATCCAGCGTAATCATGATTGATGTACACATGAAAATACCAGTGATGTACATCCTAAATCCAGTTGAATTTGTAAGTGGTTCTATCACATATGTGGAACAAGGAGCTCATTCTTGGCTTATTCTGAATGCAACTATCAGTTCTTTTGCAGCCGATGAATAATTTCTTGGACCTCAATTTGCATGAAAAGCTTCACTTATTCCATTCATGGCAGTCATATATCTTCTAGCTTTGTAACGCTATGTTGTAGTATGGGGTTCCTTGACCGCTCTCAGCTGAGTGCTAATTGCTAAGCTATTATCTCGAGCTAAGTATAGGTACCTCTTGCTAATTAATGCCATTTTTAAGTTTTTCTAATTGTTTTCCAACTCACAAGAGCATATATCTTTCCCCAAATACACTTTTCTCCATTCATCCAGTCATATCTTTCCCAAATACACTTTTCTCCATTCATCCATTCATGGAAGATGAAGCTCAATCGGACATTCCCGGCCAGCCTGGTAAGATGCTCAATCTCGCGATTGTTATTAATGCTACACACTAGTACAGAACGACACATCGGATACCCCTCTATGAAACGGCAGGAGTTAGGCGACGGAGAATCGAGCCTTCCGCGCGGAAAAAGCCGCCCGCGAGGGCTATCCTCCCGCGACCCGCGACACATCGGCAACGGTTGTGCTTTCCGCAACCGTTTGCTTTATATGAGCAACGGACATATTTTCGTGTCCGTATGCATTATTTTCATTATTGTAAACGGTTAATATGGATGACCGTATCCGATGATTCCATCCAGACCTAACGCTATGAGTGGTGTCGAGTTAGCCAGCTGCGGAGATTCCCATAAGACTGAAAGATAGGAGCGGCGGCGGCGAGGGCGGAGGCGGAGTCCAGATCTTACATCTGTGCTGCGGGCGTCGATAGGCGCGCGGTGGTTGCCGGCGTCGAGAGGCAGCGCGTTGGTTGCCGGCGTCGAGAGGCAGCGCGTTGGTTGCCGGCGTCGAGAGGCAGCGCAGGGAAGCTTGGGCCCGATTCCACAGCTACTGGGGCGGTGGTATAACCCGAAAACCTACTACTTATTTTTTTAATTATTTTGATTTAGGAGCGCGGAGTATAAATCTTACATATGTAGTTTGCCATTTTACTAGATGGTTCTTGATCGAGCTTGGATGTACGGTGGTCGCACGAGTCCTGAATTCTCACAAGGTGTGGTTGAATTCTTGGACAGGGCTTCGCAACACATGCTAGAAAGTAATGAACCGAAGATGTTTTGTCCTTGTCTTCTGTAAGAATGAAGTCTTGTGGCCTAGAAGACAAACGATAGAAGAACACATTATTTTGAGGGGATTTATGGAATCGTACACATGTTGGTCAAAACACGGTGAACAACAACCAGCAATCTTTGCCGACAACCGTGATGATTTGAGCAACGATAATCATGAAGTCAATGCCAGAGATGGTTTGGGCAACGCTGATGATGATGTGCATCCAGATGAAACCAGAGCCGATGGTCCACAAAAAAACCTAGAACAGATGATCAATGATTTGGAGAATAATATGGAAGGTAATGATGAGATAAAGAATTTCCTCTGTCAGTCGGCGGACTCGAAGAAACCTCTGTATCCGGAATGCAAGCTCAGCAAGTTGGATGCGACACTAGAATTGTTGAAATACAAGGCAGAGAGTAGTACATCCGATGTGAGCTTCACAAAGCTGTTAAAACTTGTCGCATTATTACTTCCACCTGGAAATGACTTGCCAGCGAACACTTACCATGCCAAGAGGGTGATCTGCCCCATTCCAGCCGAGTACGTGAAGATACACGCTTGTAAGAATGATTGTATTCTCTACCGAGGGGAAAATGAAAATATGCGGCGTTGTCCCATATGTAACTTTCCTCGTTACAAACGCAACCTAGCAAAAGACAGAGACAAGGGCGAGGATGAGGTCACAACGGGAGTCCCTTACAAGGTTGTGTGGTATTTGCCAATAATACCCAGATTGAAGCGTATGTATGCAGACCCAAAGCAGTCAGAGCTGATGCGTTGGCATGCCGATAAAAGGAAAAAAGATGGACTGCTCAGACACCCGGCTGATGGACCACAGTGGAGGCTTATCGATTATGAGTTCCCAGACTTTGGCAGGGACCCCAGAAATGTAAGGTTTGCACTAAGTACAGATGGAATGAATCCTTTTGGCAGCATGAGCAGCAGACATAGCACTTGGCCAGTTCTTTTAGCAATGTATAACCTTCCTCCTTGGTTGTGCATGAAGAAGAGGTATATCATGATGTCGATGCTTATTCAAGGACCAAAACAACCTGGGAATGACATTGATGTTTACTTGAGTTTACTTGTCGAAGAACTACAAGTACTGTGGGATGGGGTAAGAATGTATGATGCGTTCAAGAGAGAACAGTTTGATCTCAGAGCAATGTTGTTTCTGACCATTCAAGATTATCCTGCACTTGCGAACTTGTCAGGGCAGAGTTTGAAGGGATCCTTTGCATGTGTCACTTGCAAAGAGAGAACAAAAAGTCTTTGGCTGCCGAATTCAAGGAAGACAGTGTACATGCGGCACCGAAGGTTTTTGGCAAAGAATCACCCGTATCGTAGATTGAAGGCCCCGTTCGATAATACGATTGAGACCGATGACACGCCAGAACCATTTTCAGGAGCGGATGTCGATGACCAGACGAAGGATGTACACACTATTTTTGGTAAGGGGAAGAAACCCCAGTCTCGTGAGAAGGCAGTGTGGAAGAAAAGATCGGTTTTCTGGGCATTGAAGTATTGGGCATATCTGGACGTTCAACATTGCATCGATGTCATGCATGTCGAGAAAAACGTAACTGAAAGCGTTCTTGGATGTGTAATGAATAACAAGGATAAAACGAAGGATGGTATGAATTCACGGCTGGATATTCTTGCATTGAAATATAAAAGGAAAAAGTTGAAGCCACAAGAGAAGCCTAATGGGCAGTGGTACCTCCCACCTGCTTGCTACCAGTTATCGAAGGAAGAGTTGAAGGAGTTCTTGCAATTCTTGTATGATATGAAAGTTCCGTCAGCATACTGCGCAAACATCAGGACTCTGGTGTCGTTTGAAGAAAAGAAACTGATGGGGATGAAGTCACATGACTGCCATGTGATGATGACACAGATGCTCCCTGTGGCAATTAGAAATATGTTGCCTAAACCCGTTCGAGAGGCTCTCATGAGGTTATGTGATTTTTTCAACGCTATATACCAGAAGGTAATAGATCCATTCAA
Source organism: Poa pratensis (assembly GCA_947311845.1). NCBI lineage: Eukaryota > Viridiplantae > Streptophyta > Magnoliopsida > Poales > Poaceae > Poa > Poa pratensis. Next base: position 48,634,190 of record CAMZMU010000054.1, read on the forward strand.
ATTAGACAGATTGCAAGAAGATGTTGTGAAGACTATCTGCCAGCTGGAGATGTTCTTCCCCCCTTCGTTTTTCGACGTAATGGTCCATCTAATTGTACACATTGTTTATGAGATAAAGCAATGTGGTCCAGTGTATCTGCGCACTATGTATCCGTTCGAGCGCTTCATGGGTATACTCAAGCACTACGTCCGTAACAGGTATCGGCCAGAGGCAAGTATCGTTGAAGGATATCTTTCGGAGGAGGTGGTTGAGTATTTCATCAGCTACATGGATGGCCACCGACCTATCGGGGTGCCTCTGTCCAGGCATGAGGGGAGGCTAGATGGAAAAGGGTTAATGAAAGATAAATCATGTTGGCCAGAGTGTGAATTATTTGAGAAAGCACATTTGTACGTATTGCAGCACCTTGCAGTCGTTACACCATATGTGGATGCTCACAAGGATCTACTTAGAATTGAGCTAGGAGGCCGAGGCTTGACAGAGAATCAGAAGGAAGCACAAGTCTTGAAACTGCACAGCCAGAGATTCGCTGATTGGCTGATGACGAATTGTGTCGGAGATGATGACGAGACTTTAAAAAGTTTGGCAAGAAAGCCAAACTTTACGGTTCATAAATGGGAAGCATATGACCTGAATGGCTACACCTTTTATACAAAGAATAGAGACAACAAGACCATAGTATTAAAGTGGAAGCGGTAGATCCGAATGGGAGGAAGGATTGGTACTATGGAGTAATTGAGGAGATTTGGGAGCTGGAGTACGATACATTACTCACGGTTCCATTGTTTAAATGCAAATGGGTCAAACTGGGTCATGCGAAAGTTGACCAGTACGGCACTACATATGTCAATCTCAACGAATTGGGATACAAAGATGAACCTTTCGTTTTAGCTACCCAAGCCACCCAGATCTTCTATGTCAAAGACCTACTACATAAAAATTGCCATGTTGTGATGAATGGGAAAAGGAAGATCGTTGGGGTGGATGACGTTACTGATGAAGAAGAGTACAACCAGTATGAAGACTTGCCAGCAACTGGAGAACGCATACAGATCAATGACCGACAGGCTCCTGGAGATGGCTTTTACGCAAGAGATGATCACTCCGATGGGGCAATTTACAAAGGAAATATTCAGGTTGATCCAGTTTTACTAGAGGAGGACGAAGAATGAGCAAATTAATTTGTACCCTAAAGTGATAATTGTATTTCTTAATTGGCAAAGTAATGTGCTGTTGTTATTTCTTAATTTTCAACCGTAAACGCTACGTTTATTCAAATTCCGAAATATAATTTATTTATACCACATCGGCAACGGTTTTTTTGAATGCACCGTTGCCGATGTGACATAAACCCTACTTCCAGACTTAAACTTTGGGGACCAACCTACCACCCCTCGCATTTCCCCCCGCTCACCGTCTTCAACACCACCCCCGGCGGCGTACTCACGCTCAGCTGAGTTCATTATGCGGACTACTCGGGCCGCCCTTGCGGCGCAGGCGGCTTCCCTGGCCGTCCCCCCACCCACGGTCTCAGCTGAGTTAGTTATGCGGACTACTCGGGCCGCCCTTGCGGCGCAGACGGCTTCCCTGGCCGTCCCCCAACCCACGCCGCGGGGCAGCTCCAGGCTACGACGGCGTCGCGCCGACGCCGTGGTCAGCGAAGACGCCCAGAGGGTGGGCTCTATGCCCCCCCTCAGGCGACAACCGCGGCCGCCGTCTCCACTGATTTGGCTCCCGGAGATGCTGCCGCCACAGATCTGGCCGCCGTCTCCACTGATTTGGCTCCCGGAGCTGCTGCCGCCACAGATTTGCCCGCAATAGAGGAAGGGGCAGACAGCGGCGACCTCATACATGCCGGAGACACACTTGGGACAGGTTAGTTGTGCTGATTAACTGTATTACACACTGTAAAGTCGGACCTTTTAGTTTTAATTAGATCCACCTTCTATTATTCACCTGTTATTCAGAGCTGTCGTCTGGTGATGAAGGGTCCTCGAGCTCATCCTCGCAGCAGGATCAGTTTATCATGAAACAAAGGGGTCGAGGAATTAGAAAACCAACCCTAAAGCCAAGAGGAACATTTACAGTGGAGATGATTGACAAGAAAACTGGTGCCCCGTTGAAACCAGTCAAGGCACATAGGAAATTTAAGACATTGTGTGGGTGTGTAGTCAGGGAAAAGGTCCCCATTACGGTTGACGACTGGAGTCAAGTCACTCCAGAAGAAAAGACTTTCATCGTCAACGCCATAATGAGCCAGTTCCAGCTCGCAAATGAGGAATGGAAGCCTGCAGTTCAAGCTGCTGCTCTTTCTAAAGCAAAGGATTCGTTCCGTAACTTCAGGCACCGTCTGTACTCCAAATTCCAGAAGAAAAATCGGGATGCTACACTTGTATACCCCTTCATTAAACCTGACGACTGGAAGGAGTTCAAGAAGTATAGGAGGACGGAGGAGTTCCTAACAAAGAGTAAAGCCGGCAGCGCCCTCATCAGTAAAAACAAGCATCCCCACAATATGGGGGTTCTTGGATATGCTGGTTCGAAGCCCATATGGAGAAAACAGGATGAAGAAGCAGTTGCTTCGGGGGGCACGGTTCCTTACTCTGATCTTGAAGGTGAACGGGCACGAGACTTCTTGAGGGCGAGGTCTAAAACAAACGAAGTTGGTGAACTTGTTATAACTCACCCCGAGACCCAAAAGTTACATAAAACAATGGTAATAACCATATATAACCTAAGTTGTTTCCTCCTTAACTGACACAATATTTCCTTGTGTACTGAATTCAGTGTACTACTTGTCTTATCTCCAGCTGGAGCTGAAAAATAAAAAGGACAGCGGAGAGATTCTGGCACGAGGGAAAGATGACATTCTCTCAAAAGCTTTGGCTACGCCTGAGCCCTCTGGTCGGTCTCGGACGTACGGCACCCATGTTGGCCACAAGAAGGCTTTCGCGATAGACCAGGCTGAAAGGCAGGCAATGAAAAAGGCCAGACATGACGCTCAAATGAAAGCACTAGAGACAAATATTACGGCCAATATCGTTAAGCATCTTCGAGACGGTCACCTTGATCCCGGTAGGGGGGAGTGCCCTGCAGCCAGGAGTAGTTGTGGATCATTGTCGGTTGATGGTCTTGTAGACACCGGCAAATATGCTGTGGACGACATCACGAGCCCGGTGAGATGCAAACTACATGTGCCTGTAACCGTGATGACGCATCATCCCCTGGTGGCAGCACTAGGTATGGTTCAGCCACCTACCGATGTGGTACCTCAAGTGGATGGTGTGCCCTTAAAGCCAGGTTTTGCAATGTGCTTTGTGGACAAGGTCATGCCTGGCTTCGAAGGCATCTTGCTATTTAACACCTGCGTCGATGCAGACGTACAAAGCTTGGGCCAGGCTAAGCTGAGATACGTACAGTGGCCCAAGAAGGAGATTTCTCTTCTCAGTGCCCTGCCATCCACCTCAACAGCTTCTCGACAGATGGCGTCGTCTGAAGGCCTCCGTTCAGCACAGCTCCTCCTTGATATTGCGGCCAAACAGCCTTCCAGAGAACAAGCAGTTGAAGATACAACGGTTGCACAGAGTTGTGAAGCCACACCAACACCGCCTGTCGATGGTAACTCACCTACTGCCCTTGTGGTGAACAACACCACCAACTTGGTTGAAGCTACACCAACACCGCCTACGCCTCCGCCTCCGCCTCAGCCACAGCAGGCTTATCTGCCGCCTCCGCCTCAGTCACAGGAGGCTCAACTGCCGTCCCTGCCTCCTCAGCCACAGCAGGCTCATCTGCCGCCTCCGCCTCCGCCCCAACTTGTTCGGACACGTAGAGGCACCACACCCGTCCGGGCGAAGGACCATGCCAAGATGGCCCCGATGAAGCCCAAGCCCAAGCCCAAGCCCAAGACCATTAAAAATAAAAAAAATACTGCACCGATTGACAGCGACCAATACCTAGATGACGAAGAATTTAATAAGAAATACAATGCAGAGGTGCAAAGTGGCCCCAAATACGTGCGTGGACAGCCATTGTTGACTAGAGATGGATTACAAAGATCAGGCTTGGCTTGCCAGCAGCTTCATGAAAAGTACCTCCTATGTTGTGAACAGAATAAGGAGATAACCTTCAGTGTCAGGAAAGAGGATTTTTACGGCGTCCAAGGTGACGTTCGTTATAACTGGGAGTTTTCAGAGATGTTCCAAGTTTTCAACCTGAATATTGTTGATGGCACGTTCATGCGTTTGTTCACATTGTATGTGCCTTACAAATACTTTTCACATTTTAATAGCTTTCTTCTGTTCAGTACATGCTAACTATTCTCTTTCTTGTACTTAGGAGCCAGGTATTCGAGTGCAACCGCAGGAAAGAACCGGTAGGTTTCCTTGATCCGGCTCTTATCAATTACACGAACATCTGCAGCAATGGATACGACGATTATTTCAACTATGCTGTGAAAGCGTTGACTCATTATCAAGACAAAGAGTTGATCCTGCTTCCTTACAATCAGGCGTAAGTTTGTTATCAAAAATTATCTGTACATCCTGCTTCCTTACCATCAGGCGTAAGTTTGTTATTTTCCTTTGCAGTTCTCACTGGTTCTTAGCTGTCATCATTCCTAAACAGAACAAGGTATTGTATATAGATTCCCTACTTGGAAGTACAAATTATACACCCTTGGAGAATTCTTGAACAGGTATTACATCGTTCCCTAGTTTACTTTATGATTTAACTTTCACGTGTTGTTTTCTCAATCCGCCAACTCATTACTTTTGTAGTGTGTTCGAAAAGTACTTGACGATAATCAAGAGACCGTTGGCCAAGAGAGGAGAACAGGAGGCCATATTGAGTCACGTACAAGTTAACCCGGTAACAGTTGCTACTTTATTCCTAGTTTTCACAAATACCTGCTAGCAAACCAAACTAAGTGAGCGATTTTGTCACCAACATTACAGTGCCCTCAGCAACCACCTGGTACAAATCTTTGTGGGTATTATGTGTGCAATGCAATATTGAAAGTCGTTCCCACCTCGAGAAGTCTGCCAAGCCTCGATTCGGTTAGTAATCCACGACATCATCAACAATTCATGTTTCCTAACAATATTTGCAGACATACATGACGAAAGATACCTAACTAAGAATCTGCCTGCAGCTTATAGGTGGAATGGGACGTGCACCTTTGAAGAAGGATGTTCTTACGATGGTGAGAGGCAAGTTTGCTGCGTTCGTCCTTGAACACATCGTAAGCAAGGAGGGAAAACTACACGACCCTAATCCATGATCATGAGATCCTATTCGGCATTTGTTCACCTGTCCATACCGGCATTCTCGCTGGTGAGACTATAGATTTTTCCAAAACAATTGTTGTCACCATTGTGGTGTAACTTCTTTAAATTGTGTCCACTTTTTTCCGAACAATGGCTGAAAACTTTGTATTTGTAGCAATAGCAATAGCTGTGAACTTGTATTCCAACATTTGCTGTAAACTTTGTGTTCATATGATTGTTGTAAACTTGTATTGCTGAATGTCTGCTAAATAATTGCTGTAGCACGGGCGTGCAAGCGCAGCTAATTACTATTAGCTTGCAATTAGACATAGGAAACGGGCAAACAGAAATAGCCGTTGCCGACATGATACAACACTGGTAACGGAGGACAAAACCCTCCGTTGCCGAAATGGTCACACATTGGTAACGGAGAGCCGGAGGCTCCGATGCCGAAATTTTCTCACATCGGAAACGGTGTTCTGCCACCGTTACCGATGAGGGCCCCCACATCAGTATCGGAAGCGGGGACACGGACCCTTTCTCCGTTGCCGAAGGGGTTTTTGGCCCGTTTCCGATGTGTCGTTCTGTACTAGTGACATCTCGCTGGTTGAGATGTCAAACGTTGTGATATCATCGGCAGCACCTTAATTCGGTTGCTGTGCTTGGGCTGTACTACAACCCTATCAAATTGTGAGTTCTGATACTTGATTCGTGGAGCTCATACACCAATGAATATGTAATGTTTCGTGTTAACCATGACATGTAATGCTCATCATTTCTTGACTGGTAGAGGACCTCCGTGGCCGTGGTCTTCTTATATGAAGCTGGATCTTTAAAATAATTGGAAATCTGAAGTCGTTTATAAAAGTTAGCAATCTGAACCTTTTGATCTTTTGTAAGAGAACTGAATAAAAACTACAGTATGAGCTCCTTTTTTTTGCTCTAATAACAGGTTTGTGAAGGTAGCAGTCTCCTTTTGCTGCGCTTATATCAGATATGTGAATGAAGAAGTCTCTAGAATGAATTTTGAATCAATGTTAGTGTTATTGTCTGTGAATGAATATTTTGTGGAATTTGAGTTTTTATGTGCCATTTGTGGAGTACAACATTGAAAGGGCATGGCGCCCCCATGTGTGGTTTTGGTAATTAATGACAATCCCTATGGACTAATGGTTGCATTGAGTTGTACTTGTAAGGTTTGTCCATAGACCATGCTTGAACTCCATATGTTGGATTCAAGGTTGATGCTATGAATATATTGATATAATGAAGTATTTGGCATCAAGATCATCGAGTTGAGCATATTGCAAGTATGTCTTGAAGAAAAGGATTAGTGATCATTCATGGTTATCCTCAAGACATCATCTATTGAAAAGAGAAGAAAAGATACAAGGTTGATCAAGATATTGTTCAACACACAAAGCTACAGGATGTACCAAGTGGGATCATGTATCTCTTGGCATGGTAAGTAATTATCCATATAGCTTTGTGAACTAACCCATGATATGTGTTGGCATTTCTATGTGTGGTTAGGTATCTTTCTATGGGCTTGCATCAAATGAAGATTTCATATAGCCCATGAAGGATGACGTCAAGTGGTGATCGTCATCAAGGTTGAGATGTGCAAGTTCAAGATGGGCATCTAGAAGATATCATATGCTTGAAGCTTGCAACCCTTTTGAGGTATCGGATTATCCGGTCCCAGCTGACTCGGATTATCCGATAATGGTCAAGTAAAGATGTGCCAATAAGGGTCTCTCCCATAGTGGAGTATGGGGGAGAAATATGTGGACCTTCACCAAGCGAAGCGCAATCAGGAAAGGTGATCCACTTGAGAAGATCAAGATCGCCATCATCTAGTCAAGTGGAATGCGCAAGGCAAAGGTATGATCTTGTTAGAGTTTCTATTTTACCGGTCTCATGTTAGTCGGGAGACCGGGTTATTGGATAGACACCGTACTATCAAGAGGGGCTCTCGATTGAGCTTTAGCGTATCAGTTGGAGAGAGCTCAAACCTTTGCATACTTGCCTTCATCATCTTTCTTGGTTCTTATTTGGCTTTTATCTATGTGAGAACTTAGAGCTTGTGTTCATCCCTATACCAAGCTCTAGTTCATCAAAAATGGATTTCATATGAATATCTTGTTGTGTTTTTGATGTTGGAGGTTTTACCGGTTCGTCTTTTATAAGAGAGGTCAAACTCTCTTCTTGTGGTTTCCTCCTCACATGATGGACTATGATGTTTCTCTGCATAATCTTGGATAAGAGAGGTCAAACTCTTTTTTATCTATGTGAGAACTTAGAGCTTGTGTTCATCCCTATACCAAGCTCTAGTTCATCAAAAACGGATTTCATATGAATATCTTGTTGTGTTTTTGATGTTGGAAGTTTTACCGGTTCGTCTTTTATAAGAGAGGTCAAACTCTCTTCTTGTGGTTTCCTCCTCACATGATGGACTATGATGTTTCTCTACATAATCTTGGTGTTGTGTTTTTGATGTTGGAGGTTTTACCGGTTCGTCTTTTATAAGAGAGGTCAAACTCTCTTCTTGTGGTTTCCTCCTCACATGATGGACTATGAAGATCATAGTCCATCATGTGAGGAGGAAACCACAAGAAGAGAGTTTGACCTCTCTTATAAAAGACGAACCGGTAAAACCTCCAACATCAAAAACACAACAAGATATTCATATGAAATCCGTTTTTGATTAACTAGAGCTTGGTATAGGGATGAACACAAGCTCTAAGTTCTCACATAGATAAAAGCCAAATAAGAACCAAGAAAGATGATGAAGGCTAGTATGCAAAGGTTTGAGCTCTCTCCAACTGATACGCTAAAGCTCAATCGAGAGCCCCTCTTGATAGTACGGTGTCTATCCAATAACCCGGTCTCCCGACTAACATGAGACCGATAAAATAGAAACCCTAACAAGATCATACCTTTGCCTTGCGCATTCCACTTGACTAGATGATGGCGATCTTGATCTTCTCAAGTGGATCACCTTTCCTGATTGCGCTTCGCTTGGTGAAGGTCCACATATTTCTCCCCCATACTCCACTATGGGAGAGACCCTTATTGGCACATCTTTACTTGACCATTATCGGATAATCCGAGTCAGCTGGGACCGGATAATCCGATACCTCAACATGATTTTAGAATTCATCTTTCATGTATGTAAAATGACATTGTACTATTTTGTGTTGTGATAACAATGACAACACCTAACAAACACAAGCTTCAGAAGATGTATACACGAACGTGCTGGGCAATTCTCTGTCCAAAATCAGACTATATCCGCTGGGTGCTACTGCTATGTTTTGGTCCTGCATTGTGATACTCGGTTTTCTAGGAGAGATTAAGCTTTTTGGTGGCTGATTAAGCTCTTTGATCTTTGTTACAGTGTCATACCCAGTGAAATTACTTAGGCTAATGTTATATTTGTCTTGACTCGCTTCCTAGACGGACATGCTTATAATGTAGTATTTTTTACCATGTATTTTGAGGCATATAAACTGCAGAAATGTTCATAGAGAAGTTCATGTATCAAAAGTAGTTTTCTCACATAGTGCAGCTTTCCTGGATCTTGGAACAAAAATCTAATTCGTTGGTTGCATAAAAGTTACTAAAGTAGCAAATGGTTGTGTATTGAAATTACTTCTTCTCTGACTATACTGGTAGCATGATAATATAATTGATGTTGTACCTGTAGGAATCTTAGTCAACTATGGAGCTAAAATTAAAGAATGCCTATCAACTGAAATATGATGTCTTTGGCAGCTAAATCGGCAAGGCTTAGGCAAGCAAAAGAAGAGGCTGCGCGAGAAATAGAGTACCTTGCGCAGATGGAAGCTGAGTTGAAGCATGCAGAGGTATGTACGTTGCATGTGCCCATTCAATATTTTTTTTTATATAAGATAATAACAAGGTTTGTTCATTTATTTATATTCTTGTCATCTCCACCTTCCAAAGTAGCGGTGACCCTAGCGCAAACTTCAAGCGCCCTTGAGCAGGAGACAAATGAAAATGTGCAAAGCATCTCTCCAGAGGTGATTCAGATGCTTCTGAGCCATGTCACCACTCTGAAGACCTAAAGGTTGACGCACATTTTGTCCTGCATATGATGGCAAACTTATATTTATTTGGAAGGTGTGATTTTATTTGGAACGTGTTATAACAACTGGCTTTTTGCCACTTCGAGCCGTATTTCATTTTCTTTTGTCTTGGAATAAGCTATTGCGGTTCAGCATCAACCAAATGTCTGATACTACTTGCTAAACCTTTGGTGATTAGTGGGTATTTTTTTTTTCAATTTTTACTCATATCTCCTTGTAAGATACAACTCCATATTCTTTAAAACGAGCAAGCATATATAAGAACTTAAAACGAGCAAGCATATATCCATACTACTATTAAAAGAGAAAACTTCTCTTGCTGGGACACTTTAAATCTGAGCCGTTAAATATCCGATCAAACGGCCCAGATCGTCCCAATGTTTGACAACTCAACATTGTCCAGTTTGGACGGTTTTACCCTCCCACCAAATCACATAATACTGCTAAATTGCCACCGTACCCCTTCGTTTCTTTTATTTTTGCCTCCACCCACTCAAACACGTGTGCCGCGCCCTGCCTTAGCCTGCTCGGAATCGTCCGCCGCGTCCTCTCCCTCGAGCTGGCCGACCCTCCACCTCTCGCCGCATCTAGGCGCGGGGGACGGCGTCACCGGCGGCCGCACCCGTCGCGCCTTATGTAACTGCGTTTTGATCAGCTGCACAGGCGTCTGCGTTCTGATTTGCGGCAGGGTGTCCACGCAGCCACGCCGACGCTGATCAGCGGGGACGTCCTAGCTCCGGACGTCCTAGCTCCGACTGGCCTGGCCTAGCTCTGGCCGCCCTCGCCTTGCTCTGCCCGGCGCCGCCTCGATCCGATCATCACTGCAGCGCGATTTGCCCGCTCTCAACCATCCAGTGCTGACAAGGACGATCGACTCTGCTTGCGCTGCTCCCTGCTCGCCCGGGACAATGCCAGCGCCTCCGGTGAGGACGGCGTGCTTGCAGAAGGTGACATCCACCCAGACGATGACGGGCTCGCAGACGGTAGAATTCACCCGGACGACGGGGCGTGCGAGTGCTTGACCAAATCCTCCGATACGGGCAATCCCGTGCACGAGACTAATCCCGTTCCAAACATCGGGACGACAAGGCCCTGCACATCTCGCCTCGACGCGGCCCGATGCCCTGCAACCTGCAGGCCGCCGCTCTACACGTCGCCGCCGCCCTTCTCGCGTGCCTGATTGCGCTGTGAACTGCCGCCCATCCCCAGCAGCCTAGCTCAACGCTGTCCTGACTCTGATCCGTGAAGGTACGGTCACGCATCCTGGATCAGCGAGACGCCACCGAGGACAATATTCATCGCGGTGGCCATATCCGGAACTGCCTCCGCCGGAGACGGTTATGTGGCTGTGAAGGGTGCCGGAGCCATGATATCCCTGCACTGCTGCAAATATCCTCGGAATGGCTTTAGTCCAAATTAATACACCGAGCATATACAGGCATCGATAAATTTGTCATGTCATCAGACAACGGCTTAACATTGCAGTGCAAGACCTAGCGGATGACAAATCATTTATGTGAATCTTTAATTCGACGGGGGAGGAAATATTCGGACCTTTGCATGGTTAGTGCACTTTGGCCTCTTGATTCTGGTACAGAGTTGCTTGGTTAACAATGTTCTTTTACCAATAGTCCCTACTTCTTATGGGTCGCAGAAACTTTTCTATGGACAGAAAAATATGGTGTTCCCGTTACTCCTCAGTGGGTTTTCTGCCGCTCATTTATCTTCATTGATTGAATAAGAATGCAGTTTCTTTTTCTGTTAGAGGGATTAGATTGCTAGCACAACAAATCTTCTGTAGAGCCGAGACTGCTTGGAATTATTTGATAACAATTTGGTCATCTGTTTGTGGAGTATATAGGAGGATAAGTGACAAAATGGTAGAATGTGTTAGACCTTTACATTTAGGATGTGGTGTATTTAAATCCTACTGCTAACGGTGTATCATTGATGAAATATTTTCTTGATTCAGATTCTTTGCCATCTTGAACATGATTTAATAAATACGCGCAAAAACATATAATAGCAATGAAATGTAGAAGCTCACATTTTCTGTTTTAGATATGCCATGGACGTTGCATTTTACTTTTCTTGTGCTCTTTCCGATAGAGCTTTATTAATTGTCAAAGTTGTTTTCCGGATATATTTTCGAAATATATTCATCTTAACACCACCTTTTTTTTCAAGGTTGGGTCCGGTTAAATTAGGAAAGACCATCAAATTATTTTGTTGAAATTGCAAGATCGTTAAGAAATAAAATAGGATCACGGTTGAAGACACCTGTGTGCTTGATGCTCCTCCTTGGTTTACCTCATCAACATCAACGCTACCATAAGCAGCTCAATTCTCTGAATTATTTCATACACTAATGCATCGGTATGCGGAGCAAATTGAGTGCATCGTCAATTTTTGTAAGTATTTACAAAGCGTTTATCCAAATTTCAAATGCATTAATTTATTTATGCGACGTGCGTTGCACGTGCACGTTCACTAGTAAGAACTAAGCTTCAAAAGTAGCGATGAAACTTGGCAAGCAGTGGTTTATTTTGCAGGTGATGTGGAACATGTTTGAACGACGTGTAATTGGTTTATACAAACACCATGACCATATGACAAAACACACAATATGATTTCTTGTCAGCTATTTTTTTAACAATCAAGTAGGTGAGGAATAGATCCATGATATAGGACCCAAGAGACAACCTTTACACCACCGTGTCACCTTCTAAATTTGGACCGCTACAACTCACGCACACTCACTAGAGCCAAGCGTGATTTGTATATCAACGAAAACTTATTTTGTGTGGCCCCATACCCAAGATTTTTATCTCCCGTTGCAAGACACGGCCATATTTCCTACATAATTTAAATTAAGTTTCATGAAATCCACTCTTAAAAAATAATAATCATTTTATCGATCCTTCTAAATATCTTTTACTATCCCGTTGCAACGCACGGCCATTTAGCTAGTAACAAGTATAGATAGATATGGTGGATTTGTTCTGCACGAAATCTCCCCTTACCGGATACTATTTTCCTAGGTTACCCGATACTCGTTTTTCGGTAGGAGAGTATACGGGATCTTTATGCTGTGCAATTATAGATTGGGCCGTTCGCTTAGTGATACCACCTAAAAACTGGGCCGGCCCAGTCACGTGCTCAGAAACGTCTCTACACAGGTTACGCAACCAGGAAGCACCCAAAACCCTCGTCCCCCACTCTCCCTCCCGGCGGGCCATCAGCTACCTCCGCCGCCACAAAACCCCCACCAGCGAACCAACCGCAAACCTCCCACCATGGCTCCGGCGGATGGCGGCGTCGAGCAGCCGCGCAAGGCGCATCGCGTGGCCAAGTCGGGCGCGAAGGCGCGGAAGAGGAAAGGCAAGGGCGCCGCCGGCGACGATGAAGGGGGCGACAGGAAGAATCCCAAGGTACGAGCGGGACCAGAGGCCTCTTGGGTTTCTCTCTCGGGACGCATGGGTTTTTCTCCGCGCTTGGTTTGGTATCTGTGGACTAGGATTCGGCCCGCCCGTGTGCGAGCCTCCTGTCCGGGTGCCTGTAGAAGCCTCACGTAGGACGAATGATTCAGTCACTGTGCATGGCGATCTCATCATTTTGTTAGTGGGTATACACGTGGTGCAGTTGCTAGTTAATATGGAAGACATAATCTTTCTTACCAGGAACGGATGACCGTATTACCACAATTCATTTGTTGACTGTTGAGGTTCATATGCTAGTAATTCGGAACCTGATTCAAGTTATGTAAATTGGACTGGGTATTCTTAGAGCACTGTGTAGCCGTGGGAGTGAGCTTGTTTTGTTCAGTACAGTCTTGAACACGCAGTGTAAACTGCAGAATTGTTGATGATCTTGTGCAAGCTCTCTTATTAGCAACCTATTGAATAGAAATAGTATCTATTTTGGCATTTTGTGTTTACAGTATTTTCTGCTTTCTGCATGAGGTAATTTATGGGATTATGGAACATCCGGTACAGAGTATCCTTTCACTATGAACGAGTGCTTTACCATTTCTCTGATTTTGGAAGCCTTTTAATTAAACTGCAATGCCTTCTTCCAGGCTTTTGCCTTCCGTTCAGCCACAAAGGCGAAGCGTCTACAATCTCGATCAGCAGAGATTGAACAACGCCGTCTTCATGTGCCAATCATGGACCGCTCAATTGGTGAACCACCTCCCTTTGTTGTAGTAGTTCAAGGGCCTCCGCAGGTATGCTCTACCTCTTGCATGAAAATAGTGCTGTATTATTCTCTGACCATTACTTGGCCTCAAACTCATCAGGTTGGGAAGTCGTTGCTGATAAAATGTCTAGTAAAGCACTACACTAAACAAAACTTGTCGGAAGTTCGTGGTCCCATCACGGTTTGTATCAGGTTAATGAATCTTCTGCATCTATAAAACAGCACATAATGTTCTTCAATTCAACCATATTGTGAATAATATATATATATTTGTTAAACGCAGGTAAAAGCAGGAGGGTACAGTTTTTGGAGTGTCCGAGTGATATCAATGGAATGATTGATGCTGCTAAAATAGCAGATCTCGCACTGCTGCTTATCGATGGTAGCTATGGATTTGAAATGGTATGTTGTCAAAGCTGCTATCCTTACAAATATTCCTATCTTAGTATGTAGGCCTAGTAAGTTGTTTAGCAAACAGTAGGACTGATGACATAAATATGCTTCTTCTAACTAAGGCACCAAGGAGCATTTTTAATTAAGAGGGGTTTGATAAAATGCCGCATCTTTCCTTGCCCTTGGATAAAATGCCCCATCTTACTTTGCAATTGATCTGGTGGCCTGATGGGGCATGTAAAAGAATGGGACATTTTATCATAGGTAACAGGGCATGTTTTCTATCATCATTGTACTAATGCTACCCAAATTAACCTCTGTATCCAGGATACATTTGAGTTCCTTAATATCATGCAAGTCCATGGTTTCCCCAAGGTGATGGGGGTGCTTACACATCTGGATCAATTTAAAGATGTAAAGAAACTTAGGAAAACTAAGCAGCGCCTTAAGCATCGGTTCTGGGCTGAGATAAAGGAGGGAGCAAAACTATTCTACCTGTCTGGTCTCATTCACGGAAAGTAAGTTCATGTATAGTTGGTGTTTCTTACTTTAGACTCTTAATCTGTAGTTAAATACCTGGAAATTTGATCCACACTAAGCTCATCAGCTGTAATTTAATTTAAGCCGTTTCGAGCTCAGTACACACCACACCATAAAGGTTTTTGATGCGTTGGCTTATATATTCTGCTGCTTCATGGTGCAGTTGTAGATCAACCTTGATATACAATTTTTTTTTATAATCACGGATTTGCTACCATTTTCCCATTTAGCATATAGAGTTCTATAATATATTTTTTCTGTGCAGATACACAAAAAGAGAAGTCCATAATCTTGCAAGATTTATCTCTGTTATTAAGCCTATCCCTTTGAGTTGGAGAATGGCACATCCTTATTTGTTAGCAGATAGATTCGAAGATGTAACACCGTCAGAAAGTGTTCGCTTGAACAGAAAATGCGACAGAAAAATAACGCTATATGGTTACCTTCGTGGATGCAACATGAAAAGAGGGACCAAGGTAACACAAACATCTGTTTTTCTTTCTCATCCTTGCTGAGCGTGTTTCGAATTAGGGTTTAACTTTGTGCCAGAAAATGCCATTATACTTCACAACAGGCATTTTATTCAACTTGTTTTAACTTTGCTCCAACAAACATCTGTTTTTCTTTCTCATCCTTGCTGAGCGTGTTTCGAATTAGGGTTTAACTTTGTGCCAGAAATGCCATTATACTTCACAACAGGCATTTTATTCAACTTGTTTTAACTTTGCTCCACGATTTTCAATTAATAGATGAACTCATCAACATAGCACATATTCAAACTTAGTTGAATAGCTCGCAACTCAAGGTAAAGAACATGATCTTATTTTGCAGTAAGCATGGATTCAGTTTTGTCAGACCTACAGAATTTGAAGATATTATTCTTAGTTTGAAGATGACTAGATGGATGCGTTGCATTGTCACTAATTTTATTACCTGTACTAGACATTGGTCAATCTGTTTCACCGCATTTCTGCGTACCAAAAAATGTGTGTAGTTTATCTAGCGATCAGTCTAGTTCAACTTTTTGCACCAGTTGACGTCATATAAAATTCGGAATGTCCATGGTAACTTCCTTAAGGTTCTAACCTTCGCACCCCCAATCCTGCAAAGCGCTCTGTTTGACGGTCTTTGTGCAGCACTAGGTTTTTGTTGAACACCTGACCTGCAACACACCTCTTACTAGGCCTGATATAACTAAGTTACATGTGTTTGTATACAGTAGAAACCAATATGCACATACTCCACAATCTCCTTTAACTTTCAGGTGATGACGATCAAGTGGGCGAGTCTTCTGTGCACTAATTATAGGCTTATAGCTGGAAAATCACATATTAGGTTACTTGTGTTATGTCCTGTGCATTGTTGATTACCTTGCAGCATGACTACATGGTGACTAGATTTTTAATGATTTTTGTGAGATGGAAGTGTTCCTTAAAGGGACCAACACCTAAGTACCAAATGCTATGTTCTATGGCTGGAAAGTGAAAATTTTCCAGTGCTAGAACTTCTATGGAACTACTGAAAAGTTAGATATTAACCAAACCACATACTCAATTTGGAGGTGCATCAGTATTTAGTCCTTTGCTTTAAAGATAACTGAACTTTACACTACCTCACTTAGAAGTTAGAAGGATGCATCTGAATGTTTGTTATTCCTGCTCTTACATTTTATTCATGTCTAATTTCATTATCCTAATTTTTTGGATGCTAAGACATGCAATAATTTGTGCAGGTGCATATCACAGGAGCAGGTGATTTCAGCTTGTCTGGTGTAACAAGTTTGGCTGATCCCTGCCCTTTGCCATCAGCTGCAAAGAAGCGAGGACTACGTGACAAGGAGAAGCTGTTCTATGCACCTATGTCTGGTCTTGGGGATCTCCTGTATGACAAAGACGCGGTTTATATCAACATCAATGATCATCTTGTTCAGTTTTCAAACACTGACGACAATGATGCATCTACAAAAAAAGGTACTGAAGAGTATTAAATGGTGAATACCTTATGTCACCACCCTCCACTGTATTGCCTGCTATTGAAATTTCTCTAAGTATGCTTGTCCAGGATGATACTGTTTATATTAAAGTGCCATGCATGAACATGCTTTGGTTCGATATTAGGAATTTAGGCTGTGTTTGGTAGCAAAGTATTTTTGAAGTATTTGAAGCATACCACAGTTTCCAAAAAATACCACAGTTTTAAATACTTTGATGTGTTTGGTTATGACTAAAAACTGTGGTATTTCCAAAGTATTGATTTTTTTTTCTGAAACGGAGAAAGCGAGAAAAACGACCCCGCCTCGCTCTTTATCCTTGCATGATCACAGCTGCCACCCTCTTCTCTCAAAAGACTCGGATCATCTGCAGCCATGGACAAAGAAAAAGTTGGCGATGGAGAGAAGAAAGGTTAGGGCTGCCTTCAGCGTCTTATTTATTTCCTGTTGATTTGAGCCGTTGAAGGTTTTGTGGCGAGGAAGCCGATGAGGACGAGCTTGATATGCTGGTTGTGGTTCTGCCTCTGGAATTTGTTCGATGAGGACCTTGTTCCTCTTGCTCTCCTCCTTGATAGTGTGCCTGGTTGATTGGTAGGAAGGAGTTGTGGTGATCGAGTTTGAGCTTGGCGCCGGCAGCACCTTCCTGTGACCACCGGAACTCGCGGCGGCAAAAGGTGCAGGAGTAGGACCAGAGCGGCCGCACGAGCAGGTTGCTGAGGGCGTATGGCGCAACCCAACCGGACAGCTGTTATGCCAGCCAAAGGATGAGCATCAGCACGCCAGAGGCTTGACGCTGACAGATGCTGGTAGGACGATGAGCACAAGATGCGTGGATCAGCACGGCAGAGGCTTGACACCGACATATGCTGGCTAGGACAATGAGTACAAGATACCCGTATCCCCATAAATGCAGCAAGTGCACCATGGTTCACTTGTCCTGCTTCTTCCATTAATTGGTTGCTCAGTCAATATCCTGCATGCACTGAAATCAAACATCATATGCATGATCATATACTGTCTCGTATGCAATTTTGCTACTATAGCTAGCTAATGATTGTTGCACGCATGCTCGAGCCTGAGGTCCAAGATAAGCAAACCAACCACAAAACTCAGCTCGAGGTGGCCCGAGGGACTCCGGCGACGTTCGCAGTCGCAGATGGGGCGGAGCAGCTGGACTCCAGCGCCAGCTTTCGAGGTACCCCGGCTGCGACCTTCGTGGCCGTGGAGGTGTGATGGTTATGGTGTCTCTGTGTTCATGGAAAGCTTGGATGAACAAGTAGCTGTTCTTCCCGCGAGTCAAGGGATAGTTTACGTCGATAATTACATACTAGCCAAACAGATTATAGTATTCTAAAAACTTCAAAATACTCTAATTTATCAATACTGTGGTATCTTATGCCTACAGGATAAAATAATGTAGTTTTAGAATACTTTGTTACCAAACATAGCCTTAGGCTGCCAAAAGCTGGAAACTCAATTTACTTGATATTGTGTTGCTGACCTGGTATTTTACTATTTTATTTAAATAATGGTTTGGTTTTTAAAGGTCCTTGAGGCTAGATTGTAAATTGAGGCTGGCTGCTACAAATTGCTGCATGTGCCTGGAAAAAGAATCAGAGTACAGAAACTTTTGCTGGTGGACCGGGTATTTGTCTATGCCGCTGTAGTGCTATTATGGCTTTCGAACCATTCCATATTGGTCCACACCGTTGCTATCAGTTTTGCATTGATCTCTTGTAATTGGTGCGTGCATCAGATAAGGAGGTGTCATATAAGATATAACTATTATAAAGCTTCTGAAAGCATGTTCATAAATTTCCATGAGTGACCTTTTTTTATTTAAACTTATTGTCTAATAGTTTTACAGTCATGCTAATCTTAATTGTTTGCTGGGGTGCTGACATGCTACAGGGAAAGGTAATGATGTTGGCGTGGATCTAGTAAAAACTCTTCAGAATACCAGATACTCCATTGATGAGAAGTTGGATCAGAGTTTTATAAATTTGTTCGGCAGACAACCTGCTGCTCAATCCGAAGACAGTGACATGACAGGCATTAACTCTTCAAGACAGAATGATCAGGGAGATACTAACATTTTGGAGCAAGTAGGTGGTAATAGTGTCAGTGATGCTGACACCTTGGAGAGGAATGGACACTCTTATTCTGACTGCTCTAGTGATAGTGAAGGGGACGATGCTGATGACGTTCAGCCAAGTGATCACGGTGTTGAGTTGAGAGAAGAAGTGGAATTTTGCAATGGAAGAATAAGGCGAAAAGCTGTATCAGTTAATTTTCAAGATGATAACGATGATGATGATGATGATGATGATAATTATGAGGTTTATCATTTGCCCTTAGTATCAAGGCATATCTTTCTTTATCTTGTTTTCCCTACGTACTTAGTAAATGATCCTTTTACTTCCCACCATGGCCTTATGTTTAAGAAATAGTTTTTAAACATGCATTCATTTGTGAGATGTAACCCAGGAAACCTACAGCTTATAGGACCATAGGGTGGTTTATCTGTTCCTAACTTGGATCATCCAGGTTAAGAAATATGTATGATCAAGAGTGAAAGTGCATCTTCTTTGGCATGAACTAGTTATTTTAGTACCTACATGGCACTACAGATTTTCGATTTTAAGCTTTACAAGTATTTTAACTTTGATTTAACTTACAGGGTTCCGATGAAGATGATGGTTATAATGAAGATTCTGGCGACGACCACCTATCTGAAGGTTCTTTATCATCAGATGGTAGCGAAGAAGCTCTTGATTCAGGTACCAATTTCACAGTCCTGGATATCTTACTACATGCACCCAGTGGTGCACATAGAGATTATTTATGCTATTTTTCTTGCTGAACTATTTACTTTGGGAATGACGCACTGGCAGTATTTTGTTTTGATGTCTTGATTCTAACCTTTGCTATTTTAGGCGATGGAGCAGAAAACACTTCAAAGTGGAAAAAATCTTTACTTGCTAGAACACTATCCAGACGGAGTGCCAGTCTAATGCAACTTGTATATGGGAAACCTTCAACTGAGCTAGACAATGACAACAGCAGAGAAGATAGCTCGGATGACGAATTTTTCGTACCAGTAGGACAAAAGAAGGTAACCGTGTGTTGCATGCGAGAAAATTATGATACACAACTTATCCCGTCTTCTCTAGGATAAATTGTCCACTACTTTTGGTTTGCCAGCTTTTATTAGCTATGCCATGCCGTTTGATAAATTAATTGGTTAAGAAAAAGGTCTGTTGAAGAGGGAGTTTATTAAAAAATGGCTGTTGCTAATTATATTAGTCCATCTGTATGCTGGGGCAAAGAATATCAAGTGTCTAACTGCACTATTATTATTATAGTTCCCCTAGTCATAATTTCTGTAAAGGCACACAGTGCTAATATATGTGTTCATGTGAGCATTTTCCTTCTTTTTTGTGTGAACGACTATGTGAGAAATTACTCTATGCATACAGTTTTGTGTACCATGCTACTTTTATTGTTTGTGTGAAGCAATAAATGACTTTGTTTTGCAATTGACAGCAAGCACAGAATGAATTACCAAACTTTGATGATATCGATGCTGAGGATTACTCTAAATTTTTCAAAGCGGAACTACGTGATTGGTCTAATGGAGATCTCGTCGAAAGCATCCGGGACCGTTTTGTGACTGGAGATTGGTCAAAAGCTTCTCTAAGAGGACGTGAGATAGATGAAAACGGAGAGGGTGATGCAGAGATCGATGGTGATTTTGAAGATCTGGAAACTGGTGAGGTACACAAGAGCCAGGTCTCTGAAAATGCAGCAGGGAAGTCAGGTGTTCCCAAAGAAGATGAACTAAAAGTTGAAGAACTACGACTCAAGAAGCTTGCGCTTAGAGCAAAATTTGATTCAGAATATCCTTAATACATGATGATCTTTTTCTCTCTATCTCTCTTCTTATCTGCAGCTTCTGTTTGGCACCTTTCTGTCGTTTGATTACTTGAACTTGTTGGTTGTTTATTTGTTAGATTTAAAAGTGCATTCTATTTTTTCTCGTTGTATTCCTTGACTGAAAGCTACATATGATGGATCGGAGCTCTCTGGTGAGGAAGTTGATAATGATAAGAAGAAATCAAAAAGAGACCAGCCTGAAGGAGGGGGCTATTTTGACAAAGTATGTCCTAGCAAATCCCTGTGTATTGCTTCTTTGAAGGTCTTTTTCAGATCCCAAGTATTAATATCTCCGCTTTTGTACCTTTTCAGTTGAAGGAGGAAATTGAGCTGCGCAAGCAAATGAATATATCTGAACTCAATGATCTAGACGAAGATACCAGAGTAGAAATTGAAGGATTTAGGACTGGTACTTACGTCAGGTTAGAGGTACATGGTGTGCCGTTTGAGCTCGTTGAGCATTTTGATCCTTGCCACCCCATCCTTGTTGGAGGTATTGGCCTTGGTGAGGAGAACACAGGATATATGCAGGTCAGCCAATTTTTGTACTCCCAGTTTTTCTAATCAGCAGATTAAGGAATTGATTTATAGTGTAAACATGTCATAAATTCTTATGCAAAGTGTATAATTTTGGAAGTACCAGGACTACATAGGTACGAAATAATGTTATGTGGAGCTTCCGGCCTTGCATTATTTGGTGGGCCTAGATTATAATGGCACAAATTAGTCAAATGTACATGATATGTTAGAATTAGTGCAGTTGTATAATGGGTATACTGCATTTCCCAGTTATGAGATTTTTCAGTCCGGTGGAAACCAAGTTACGGTGAACACTCCCTAGAAAATGTGTAAAACTTCTACAATATTTCTTTTTAAAATGTAGTATGGTAGCGGATTGTTCTATACAGATATGAAATTTCAAGTTCAAGCCCATATTCATTTGGGAGATACAAAAAAAATCAGCATGACCAGTGATGTTTAACTGTTCCATCACTTTTTGTTGTAGCTGAATTTGTTTTCTTGGTGTATATTTTTGAGTCTTTTGAAAACTTTGAAACGTGGAACCACACAGGTTTCAACCACAAATTCCCTAGATTTTATGATGCTTAGGGCGTGTTCGGCAATCCTCCAGCTTCTTGAAATCCGTCGATCCAGTTACTGTTTCACGAATCCTGCGTCGCTACTGGAGCAGATAACGTTCGGTGCTGCTCCAGTTTCTTGTCAATAAAGTACGGGAGATGGAGACGGGGAGAGAGAAGCTCGCCGGGTCAACGGAACGAGGCGGCGGTGGCTGATGGGGGACGGGAGATGGAGACGGGGAGAGAGAAGCTCGCGTCGCTCGGGAGAACAGAAAAGTATCGAATCAAGAAAGTACTCCCGTTTTTCAATTTCCAGAGCAAATCAAGCAAATCCCACGAGGTGCTCGCATGTGCTGTGATAAAATGAAGAAACGAGCAGGATATGCTCACCGGGGACGAAGGGATTCGAGATGGTCGCGGATGAACTCGATCTGGTGGGGGAGCCGAGCAGGGGAAGCAGCCGGGCGGCCAAGCTGGTACTCGAGGATGGGAAGCAGCTCGGGCGGACGGCGAGGTTGCTGCGGCGGCGTCCGGAGCCGGGGGCAGCGGCGGCCAGAGTTGAGGGGCGGCGGCGAGTCGGGAGCCTGTGGCGGCGGCTAGGTCAGGGCGAGATGAGCCTCGGTTGGTACTCGTTTCAGGAGAGAGCGCCTCGCTCGGGATGGAAAGAAGAGAATCGAACCGAGCAGTTTCTAACTTGGCGGTGGCAATCGCCCGTAATTTTCTACTGCTCCGCGATTTGGTGCTCCGAGGATCTCCAGAAGTGGTGCTCCGCGATTTGTACAGCCGATTCGACCAGATCCGCGGATTTGGCTCCGTGGAGTTCGCGTGTTCGGCGCTGCTCCGAGCTGGAGCACCGAGAAGCTGGAGCGCGGAAGACATCCGAACACGCCCTTAATGAACGCAACCCAGTTTTCAAGCATAAAGATTGGTAACTAACACGCGATTGCATGGGTCAATGGGTTGTTAATATTGTAGCTGTTTCTGAATATTATGATGATTTACGTGATCATTTCTAATTTTCTATCATGTTGTCAGTGGTCCACAATTTCACATATACAGTGTTTGTCTGTCGTTGATACAGGTTAGCTTGAAGCGCCACAGGTGGCATAGGAAAGTGCTGAAGACAAAAGACCCGATTGTTGTCTCTATTGGTTGGAGACGTTTCCAAACAACGCCTGTTTATGCAATAGAGGATCGCAATGGTCGGCACCGTATGCTCAAGTACACACCTGAGCATATGCATTGCTTTGCTATGTTTTGGGGGCCACTTGCTCCACCAAAAAGCGGTGTACTAGCAGTCCAGAGTCTTTCCAGCAATAAGGTACGTTCAGTGAGGGGTTCACACCAGTCCATAGATGTTAGTGGTAAATAAGAAAAAGCGAACATAACATTTCCTCAGATTAGTGTATTAGTTAGACTTGTTATTCTCATCCAGCACATGGAAACCCCCCTCGCATGTGGATATGGCCGTCCAGTGCCTGTTTTAGGGATATTTCCAAATATATTTAAATGACTGATGAAACCAAGGCTATCACAGCTGCAGAAACTAAGTGATAAGTAAAACACACTACTGTCACAATCTTCTAATCACATCAAAATCAAATAGAATCTTCAATCAACTTGTGTCCTTGACTTCATTTTCTCTTTATGTTTCACCCTTTCATTTGTAAGACAAAAATTGAACCGGTCATTTCTCTGAAGAAGCTAAGCACTATTAATGTCATGAGAGTAGTCAGGAGTGGGCATCATTTCAGTGGATGTGTATGTTAGATAGTATTTAAGTTGACAATTAATGAGTTTGAAAAGTAGTGCAAAATAAGTGTCATTTTAATGTGCATCTTTGAATCTCATTTTGCACCACTTAATACTCGGTTGTAGTTTCATTCTGTTTTTCAAAAGATCATGTTAGTATATTCACTAATACGCTTTCCAATGATGCTTGCGTGTTCGCCCAGGTACCATTTAGAATAACTGCAACTGGCTGGGTTCAGGAATTCAACAATACTGCCCGAATTATGAAGAAGATAAAGCTCACAGGCGCACCATGCAAGATATTTAAGAAAACTGCACTGATTAAAGGGATGTTCACATCTGATTTAGAGGTTGCTAGGTTTGAAGGTGCAGCCATCCGGACAGTAAGTGGAATTCGAGGGCAAGTTAAAAAGGTAATACATTAAAGGACTTGCTTGAATAAGTGCTGCAGTAATTTGATGAATCTAATCTTATTTTATGTGTGCTCATTTTCTCAATATTTTTATATCGTTGCAACGTATTTATAAATTAGCAGTAAATCAGAACGGCACATCTATAAATTAAAAGTATACAATGACTAGAACCTTCTAGCCTTTCAGGGATGCCAATTGAAGTAGAGACATGTACGGAGATCCGGAAAATATGAGCAAAAGTTTAAAGCACTTTTCAGTTAAAAAAACTCTACAATCTGTTTCATACCTTTAGCTATGGTTTTTGAGAGCTTAAGGAGGATCTTTGGCAACGCCAAGGGGCAGGTTGGAGTAGTATGTGGTGCCTACTTTTTTTTTTCTTCTACTACCTCTGTTCAGATTTTTTTCCCGATTCAGATGTACCTAGGCGCGTTTTAGTTTGTAGATTCACTCATTTCAGTCCGTATCAAGTCCATATTGAAATATCTAAAACATCTTATAATTTGGAACGGCGGGAGTACAAATACATAGATACAAGTTACTCGAGCACAAGTGGAAGGCTAAAAAGGTGGGCAGTAACAAGGTGTTTCATGCAAATCTTGTAGTAATGCATATAATACTGGATGGGTACTGTTAATTAGACTATAATATTGTGTCATTTTGGAATTTTACAAGTTATCAACTCCAGGAATAAGGGCTACTTTAAGAATTATTTGTAAGCAAACTGGTGAATAATAAAGGAGAAGGACATGCGATATGTAGGCTCCCCTTCGATATATGGTTGCTAGTTGAACATGATCTTATTTTGATTCTGTTTGTGCACATTAGTTTCTTTTAGGTGTTAAGGAAAGGAAAGTTCAAGCTCAATCTGGATTATGAGAAATCTGGAAGCTGAATAATTTATGATTTTTTGGGTAACCCAGAAATTCAAATGTACACACTAAATAATGTTCAATTACAGGCAGCGAAGATTGAAGCTGGAGATGCCCTAAAGAGAAAAGGGGAAAGTACAGAAGGTATTGCGAGGTGCACATTCGAGGACAAAGTTCTTATGAGTGACATTGTCTTCATGCGCGCTTGGGTCAACGTTGAAGTTCCCACCTATTGTAATCTTGTGACCACTTCTCTTCAACCCCGAGATGAGATGTGGCAAGGCATGAGAACTATGGCTGAGTTGCGGAGGGCACACAACATACCTATTCCACACAACAAAGACTCTGTTTACAAGGTTCTGTGCCTGAATTTTTTTCTCAAGAATCTTTGTTGCTTTTTTTGTCTTTTTACCATGTCTCACATCTTGTCACGTCCATTTAACAGGATATTGAGCGGAAAGTACGGAAGTTCAATGCTATAGAGGTTCCTAGAAAACTGCAGCATTTACTACCTTTTAAAAATAAGCCGAAGGATAGACCTAAGAGTAGCAAAGGACCGACCATAGGCAAGATCCCAGAAATTATGGATGTTACCCAGAAGAAGCAGTGGGCAGCTATTCAACAGTTAAATCTGCTAAAGCATGAAAAGGTAACATGTTACACATCTGCATATCCTTACTTGAGTTGTTGTTTCGCTGGTGCTTATTATTTGCTTCATTTCTGCAGATGAGGAAGGAGAAAATTAAGCGTGGGCAGCAGAAGAAAGTACACGAGGCACAGAAGGCCAAGACCGATCTGGTAACGAAGAAGCGACAGAGGGAAGATAGGCGTGAGAGATACAGGGAAGAAGATAAGAAAAAGAAGCGGGCCCGAAATTAAGCGGAACGCTTCAGCATGCAAGGGATCAGCACGCGATGCCGAGAAGCACCAACCAGAGCGCATGGTTTTTCCAAGATAGATCAACTGGCACGGTTGGCAGCAGACTACTCCTCCAGTGTCGCATATGGTGGTGTTAATTACTTGCAGAAAAAAAAGGAAATGGTCTTTTTATGTCTCCATTCAGCTAGTGACACTAGCATGGAAGTGCTTAAGCGAATTATTTGCATCCATATAAGTTATTTAGCTCCGATGCAAACTGGGAGCGTATTTTAAATTGTAACGTTCAGAGACAGAACATGAATTTTTTTTGTTCCTCAGCCTTTTCTAAGGGTCGAACCGCCAGAAATGCGACAACACAAATCAAAGCATTAAACCTAGAGAACATGAAAATGATCAGAATGTAGTGATGTGTACTGCACGTAGCTCCTGCCAATGCGTCTCCGTTTCTTAATACTACTCCCTCCGATCCATATTAGTGGGCATAGCTTTGTCTAAATTCATATGTATCTAGTTAAGTATTTAGACTAGATACATGTGTATCTAGACAAAGTTATGCCCACTAATATGGATCGGAGGTAGTACTCGGATTAGTTAATACGGCTCCATTTGACAGTCCTGATAGGGGCGCCGGGAAGGTCAAAGCGACCCGGCTCTTTCTCTTCTCCTCAGAAGAAGAAGACGGTGCGCGTCACGATCCCTAACTCCGCAGCATGTTAGGAGGGCCCACGCGCTCCTCCTCCTCCTCTGTCCCGCCGCGTCGCTCTTCTGGACGGGGCTGATTGCGCCGACCCATAAACGCAGCCGGTTTGCTGGCTCACAGCTTGCATTTGGCAGCTGCTCAACAGCTGCAGCCATAAATTCAAAAAAAAAAAAACAGCTGCAGCCACCCGCGTTTCTCTACACGCAGTCCAGTCGCGCTCCCGTGCTAACAACACGAATCTAATCAGCTGTCCACATTACCTCACACAATCCCGCGTCTTCATTTCTCATCACAAAAAATAAAAAGAAATCCGGCGTCGTCTTAGGTACAAGCCCGGCTGGCGACGGTCAGTGACAGGCGGGACCCACGTCCTCTCCCCCGCACATGGCCGCGGTTCCCACCCAAAAGGCCCCGCCGG
The DNA here is from genome assembly GCA_947311845.1 of Poa pratensis. Taxonomy (NCBI): domain Eukaryota; kingdom Viridiplantae; phylum Streptophyta; class Magnoliopsida; order Poales; family Poaceae; genus Poa; species Poa pratensis. The sequence continues at coordinate 48,660,736 of CAMZMU010000054.1, forward strand.
AAACGGGATAAAAATACCGAAAACGGGACGCCCAACTGAGGGCGACAGTGCGAGCTGTCCCCCACCACCGTCACCATACCGTGCGTGGTATCCCTTACACTGTCGTGAGGGCCAGTAATCAGTGCGGCCCCACCGGTCAGCGGGATACAAGAAGCCTCCATCAGTGACACACGCACGCCACCGCGGCGGTAAAAAGGCAAAGCAAGTGCAGAATAGTTGAGCGGAGTAGGTCGCCGTTGCCGTTGCTCTTAATGCCGCGGCCGTAATCCCCCCTTCTTCCTTAACGCCACCCTCCCTCTTCTCTCCTCCACCACCGCCAGTCCGCGGCCGCCACTTTCCCCTCAAATCTCGCCTCCGCCGCCACGCGCTCCTCCCACCCGCACGCAAATCGGCCCCCAGATCGGCGCCGGGAGACCCGTTTGGATGGGCGATCTGTGAACCCCGAAGAAACGCAAGCTACCACCATGAGAGGAGCCCTAGATGCGCGCTCCTGCCGCTCCTTCTGGCCGCCGCCGCGCTCATCCCCGCGGCGTGGGCGCAGGGCGGGAGTAGCAACACCACCGCGCCCGCGCCCTCCTCCGCCGCGTTCGTGCCTCGTGACGACATCCTGCTCGACTGCGGCGCCACGGGTACCGGCAACGACACGGACGGCCGCGAATGGACCGGCGACGCCAACTCCAAGTACGCGCCGGCCAACCTCGCCTCCGCCACCGCGTCCTCGCAGGACCCCTCGGTGCCCCAGGTCCCCTACCTCACCGCGCGCGTCTCCGCCTCCCCCTTCACCTACTCCTTCCCGCTGGGCCCGGGCCGCAAGTTCCTCCGCCTCCACTTCTACCCGGCCAACTACTCCACCCACGACGCCGCCGACGCGCTCTTCTCCGTCTCCGTGCCCGCCGCCAAGGTCACCCTACTGTCCAACTTCAGCGTCTACCAGACCGCCACGGCGCTCAACTTCGCCTACATCGTGCGCGAGTTCTCCGTCAACGTCACCGGCCCCGCGCTCGACCTCACCTTCACCCCGGACAAGGCCCACCCCAACGCCTACGCCTTCGTCAACGGCATCGAGGTCGTCTCCTCCCCGACCTCTTCGGCGGCGGCATCTCCACTCCGGGCTTCGTCGTAGGTGACGGCAACAACCAGCCCTTCCCTATCGAACCCGACACCGCGCTGCAGACCATGTACCGGCTCAACGTCGGGGGCCAGGCCATCTCGCCCTCCAAGGACTCCGGCGGGTTCCGGTCGTGGGACGACGACACGCCCTACATCTACGGCGCGGGGGTCGGGGTCTCGTACCCGAACGATCCCAATGTCACCATCACCTACCCTGTCGACAGCGTGCCGCAGTATGTGGCGCCTATGGATGTCTATGCCACGGCGCGGTCCATGGGGCCGGACCCCAATGTGAACCTGGCCTACAACCTCACTTGGATAATGCAGGTGGATGCGGGGTTCAATTACCTGGTCAGGCTCCATTTCTGTGAGATACAGTACCCGTTTACCAAGATCAATCAGCGGGTGTTCGACATTTTCATCAACAACCAGACTGCCTTTCAAGGTGCTGATGTCATCGGCTGGGCGGGTGATATTGGCACTCCAGTGTTCAAGGACTATGTGGTGAGTACTGCGGTTCCGGGCCTATGGATCTCTGGGTGGCTCTCCATCCGGAAACAAAGAATAAGCCACAGTTCTTCAACGCCATTCTCAATGGGTTGGAGGTGTTCAAGCTGCAACTTAGTAATGGCAGCCTCGTGGGGCTCAACCCTGTCCCAGTTGTTGTGCCACCGGTGAATACCGGACCACCGAAGAAGAAATCACTGGTCGGGCCGATTGTTGGTGGAGTACTTGGATTTTGGCACTGCTTGCGCTTGGATATTGCTGCTTCATCTGCAAGCGTCGGAGGAGAGTGGCCAAGGCTACCGGCATGAGTGATGGCCATTCTGGTTGGCTGCCGTTGTCGCTATATGGCCATTCACACACTTCAAGCTCAGCCAAGTCGCACGCCACGGGGAGCTATGCTTCATCTTTGCCATCCAACCTGTGCCGCCATTTCTCCTTTGCGAGATCAAGGCTGCAACGAAAAACTTTGATGAGTCACGGATCCTTGGTGTTGGTGGGTTCGGCAAAGTTTACAGTGGAGAGATTGATGGGGGCACAACCAAGGTGGCTATCAAGCGTGGCAATCCCTTGTCTGAGCAGGGTATACATGAGTTCCAGACTGAGATTGAGATGTTGTCAAAGCTCCGCCACCGTCATCTTGTGTCGCTGATTGGGTACTGCGAGGAGAAGAATGAGATGATCCTAGTCTATGACTACATGGCCCATGGAACTCTGCGTGAGCACCTGTACAAGACCCAGAATGCACCGCTTAGCTGGAGGCAGCGTTTGGAGATCTGCATTGGTGCGGCTCGTGGGCTTCACTACCTACACACCGGTGCAAAGCACACCATTATCCACCGTGATGTGAAGACGACCAACATCCTCCTGGATGAGAAATGGGTTGCCAAGGTTTCAGATTTTGGTCTGTCCAAGACTGGGCCATCAATGGATCACACACATGTGAGCACAGTTGTCAAGGGCAGTTTTGGTTACCTAGATCCTGAGTACTTCCGCAGGCAGCAGCTCACTGAGAAATCTGATGTCTATTCGTTTGGTGTTGTATTGTTTGAGGTCCTTTGTGCTCGGCCTGCTTTGAACCCCACTCTTGCAAAGGAAGAAGTTAGCTTGGCAGAGTGGGCATTGCACTGCCAAAAGAAGGGAATCCTTGATCAGATTGTTGATCCCTACCTAAAGGGGAAGATTGTTCCACAGTGCTTCAAGAAGTTTGCTGAGACAGCCGAGAAGTGTGTCGCCGATAATGGCATTGAGCGCCCTTCGATGGGAGATGTGCTTTGGAACTTGGAGTTTGCCCTTCAGATGCAGGAAAGTGCAGAGGAGAGCGGAAGCATTGGCTGTGGGATGTCAGATGAGGACACTCCCCTCGTGATGGTTGGAAAGAAGGATCCTAATGACCCATCGATCGATTCAAGCACCACTACAACGACAACCACTTCCATAGCATGGGTGACCAAAGCGTTGCGAGCATCGACTCAGACGGGCTGACGCCTAGCGCCGTCTTCTCACAGATCATGAACCCCAAGGGCCGGTGAGGTAAAAACTGGCTCATCTTGTCATCCCCGGGCCTAGTTTATTCATTCAGCATATTTTCACGAGTTTGGGCTCTTGCTGCTGTCTCGCAAGTTATGTTTCGGAAGTCAGAGAATTGTTTCATATTAGATATTTCTGTCTTGCCTTGATTTTTTTCTCTCCAGCGTTGTAATGACTTTGTATGCTTATTGGCTTGTATTGTACCACCACTGCTACGTGCTATTGACCCAGCAAGTAATACCGTATGAGAAAGTGATGTGCACGACCTTCTCCCTTTTTGTTGCCTGCATGTCTTGTCAATTTTCAAATCCTGGTGGTTGGCACTGGATACGCATTTTTATTATTCTCAGAACAAGATATTCGCCTTTTGACGAAACAAATATGTACAATGAGTTGGGGACATTGACACTTGGCGTTGTAGAGGCATGCCATCCATGTTTCCAGAAAGCTCTTGCGCTATCATGCACACCACCATGCTGTGTTGATGTTGATTGTTGCACCAGTCATGCTGGTGCTATGCTTTGTCCATACCGTCTCCGTCTTGCCTTAAGAACTTAATTAGTTGATGCTGTACTGTGGTTTTGTCAGTTCTTTATAATTCCGTTATCTCGACACCCAGTCCCGGTTTACTTACAGCTGTGTAAGCATGTTAGTGTCTGGATCCAGATTGCTGGCCACTCTGTGTTATCCTGATTTCATCAACTTATTTTCCTCGACTATACATGTCTGCTCATCCAACTGCTCGTCGTCCCTATGGTTATTTAATTATTTTGCTTACAGCTATGTACATCTGAATAAAGAGTGAAATCGAATAAATCTAGCTGCCAGCTGTTCCGCCGAGCACTTCAGTATGAATCTGGTGTCCTGTTCAGCGAGAAATGAAGATGGAGAATTGGAGATAGAGAGAGACGAGAGTTGCACAGACTCGTCAGATCGTGTCGATGCTTCATCGTTGTCGTGAAATCTCCCAGTGAACGGGCGCCATTGTTTCACTGTTTCGTTTTGTTTGCCCAAAGCTGTACGTTTTGGGATCGACGGTTCTGCCAAACCCCAAATCATGTGCCTATGTTGATCCATCTTTGCTAGTCTTTTACACGTTCTTGCCCAACTTCTCTCTGGAACCTGCTGTGCCCAAATCATGCAAGGAGGTTTGCGGAATTACGATGATCTTTTCTGAGAACAAGGAAACCACAAACAAAAACAACCAGATCCAGCTATAGCGAGCACAAGTTGCGCCACGGACCACGAGACGTGTCACCCTGTATCTCTTTGTTTCGTGGGTGCCAACTGCCAACTTGTCGTACCTGCTATCCAGCTCGATCTCGTCTTTCTTGCGAGGAATCAGCCCTGTTCACATGGAGAACGGGAAGGGCATTGTCCGGTCCTGAATTCATTCCTCACAAGTGCGTGCCCCCCTGTATCCTGAATTCCTGATCGCCGGATACGACTGTTTCAAGTATCAGAGCTGTACAGCTTTTCTTATTCCTGATTGTCCGGGTTCTGAAATTCTCAGCTGTGTTCCCCCTTTTTTTGTTGACATTTTTAAGGCAAACTGTTTACAATCGTTTAGAACGAAAGGCCCAATTTGGTCAGGGACAGAACTAACCCAGTAGCCAACTGTGCCTTCTACCCTTGCCAACCTCGCAAGCTCATGGGCCACACCGTTACAATCTCTTTTAACAAGAGATAAAGAGAAGCAGAAATACTTCTTTCTAAGACGATCATCTCTCTGTAAATGGAACAGTTCGAAGATAGGTCCTGCTGCTTCGCCTTCATAGCCGACCAGAATGCAGCACAGTCAGTCTCGATCGTCAAGATCTGGATTCCTTCATCAACACAGACAGCAAGGCATCTCTAAGGAGAGCTTTTGCTTAAGCTTCTTCCGCATTGCAGCAGTTTTGGAGGTGATCAGCAAGGGAACATATCACCTTACCGGCATGGTCTCGTACGACCCCCCCATGGTTGCTTGGCATGTGTCCTGAATATAAGAAGCATCAAAATCTCTCCTATCTAAAAGAAAAGTTTTGTTCCTCTCGTACGTCGACACAGTTTTCGTCCGACTTTTCGTCCGCTCGTCGATCGCCTGGTTCCTCCTCACACATCCCCTAATCACGCACGAAAAAAGGAAAGAAACCCCGCATCCTCTCCCCCTGTTACCGCCGCACCTCCTTCTTCCGCAAGAAAAAAGGCCGGGTCTAAGCACTAATTCCGGAGGCATGAGGGGGCGAGCGCAAGGACGAACGGGGCGGCGGGTTGACTGCCATGGCCCCAGCCCCTGTGTCGCGCAACTTCCCTGGTACCGCGACCGCTGATAGCTCCGTTCGCCGCCGCCTTCACCGACGATCGAGATGCATCCTGTCAACCGGCGGCAGACCATGGTACCAAAAACACACACGCATATCTCCCCTGTTTTGATCCAAAATTTCCGTATCAAGGATACACAACAAACGGGCGGCAGACATGCCGCCGTCTCTGTCGACCGAGAACGCCACAAGAAGTCGCCGTATCAGTTCTTGAGTACGAGAGGATCTGTGGGGACCCCGGACTAGCCGTCCGAAATACCCGATTATACTTAACACAACGATCCCGTGATCAGTCTGTCGTTGCACATAATCCGAACTGAATACCAAAGTTTACATCCATTACAGTACCGAATTAAAGTCTTACATAAATGGTCATTTAGACCAAGTCTTACATAGGTGCCTTCATGGGCCAAACCAAAATAATCAGCGGAAGCTACGGCGTAGTAGATATCAAATCCTAACGACGACCCGACAGGCAGCTGACTTATGGAGATCCCTAGTTCGCGTAGAAGTCGCCATACTCCTCCTCGGCGTAGTGCTCCTCGAAGTCTGGCTAAGACAATAGCCAGGGACGAAACCAATATGAGTACATTTGATTGTACTCGCAAACTACCCCAATATGAGTATGCACTAGTTTTATTTTAATTTCATACTTTTATTTATTTAAAACACCTCTATATCTTTATTGAAAAAGATAAGAAGAATTTTATAACTATCTTTGAATAAAATCACCATTTTATCTGTTTTCCAAAACTCCTCCTTTTTCCGACCATAGCCCGTCATGGTCCACTTGTCTCCAACAACCTCATACCAATCCGTTGGTATAGGTGTATAAAACATTCTCCACTTCATTTTTCTTTTAAAACTCAACTCATTTCAAAACTTGCACATAGGTCTGAGTAGGGCCTTCCAACTATCCATATCCGAGGACTCGGCTACTCGAATAGTTTTAACCCTCTGCAGAGGTAGCACGCTTTTCCCACACCCATCCGGTAACTCATCGTGTCAGCCACGTCTCGCCATACAAGGTGTATGCGAAGTTGAGTCACCGACCATAGCCTGTCCTTTGCTCATGCTAGTATAGGACCCTGCCCATATGACACTTTCCATCCACACTTAACCCAGCCCGTCGGAATCTAAGTGGGAGGACTCATAGTTTTCCCCGGCGACCACATGGTGAAGTCTTCAATCCTCCTCCTTATCTTTCCATAGAGTTTGAGCGAGGACCCAGGTCAGGGGTAGGTCACCAAACCATCCCATCATGCATAACGGAGTCATCTCCGTCGATGAGGCATCCCATACTAATATGAGCAAATTATATGACTATGCCCTTTTCCCATATGTGGGTAAATGTGGTCGCACAGAGTATCGGCTGGTTGCGTAAGTACAAGGACACACTGTGCATTTTTCATAAATATCTCCATTTCTCCACTTCAACACCGACATCTCGGCATTTCATAACCACACAAGTATTTCCAAAGGAGTTTTGTGTAAACAATATTTATTTTCCCCATCCTATCACTTGATATAAACTATCCTATACTTCTACATAAGGTGGCAAAATAATTTCCATATACTTTTTGAAAAGGTTTTAGAAAATCTTTGCCTTAAGAGTAAATCATGTGATCAAATTAGATGCATATATTTGGGTTGCAAGCTCAGAGGGTAGCTTGCCTTGCTCGACAAAGTGACATTGGTCTTGATCTTCAGGTTCAACAAATTCCCCTTCCTCGATAAATCCGACAGCGTTCTCGTCTAATTAATAAACAAGCAAATACAAACAATCACTAATTTACTCAATCAACATCACAACATTACAATCTTAAAATGCTATAAATAGCCACTGCACACATCAAACAACACACTTTGGTTTCAAATTAATTGAATTAAACATTATTTATTTATGTCTTAAATATGGCAGAAACTTGTTGAACATGTTTAATTCCACAACTTGAGCTCTGTTGGTCACAAAAATACAAACTAAATTTCTACAGAAAGCTATTGATGTGTAGAATACAACACAATTTGATTTGGATTAATTGGAGTTACCAAACTCCCTACATAATTGTTTTAATGCAGTAACTAAATAATCAAGTTTTAGCTACCAAATAAGTTCTGCTGATCCTAAAATTAAATCCTTTTAGGGGTAACTAACCATGACTAAATTTGATCTAACAAAATTGGTCCTAATTCATTTGGGTTAACCATTAAGCATCTTTAATTGTTTTAGTGCAGAAGAGTGTTCTAAATTCAAGTTTATACTAAACAATTATCACTGCATAATTAATTCTACCAAATTTAGGGGATCTAATAGATCACAGTACCAAGCTAACAAAATTGGTTTGGAATTATTTGGCTTAACAGAGTATCAGAAACAAACAAGTTTAGATTTTAAACCTTATGTGGTATTTTTAATAATACATTTTTATTATTTATATAAATTAAATGAAACCACTTGGGTTGGTTAAATAATTTCATAAGCTTTCCAGAACATTTGGATTTGATTTATTTGGATTTGTAAATCTCGAGATATTGCATTTTAAAGTTGATGCCAGTACTGATATTTCAGAGAAAACTAAATTAGAAAAGTTAACTATTCTGGATAATGTTGAAGAACCTGACGAGTGGGGTCCACTCGTCAGCGACTCCACTGAAACGGTGTGCGCGCGGATAAAGTTTAAAACACTGACAGTGGGGTCCACTGGTCAGTGACACATCTAAACAAAACGGTATGCTACCGTAGATTAAAGATCTAACGGCTGGTGTTCAATCGCAACGGCGACGACCTAAACTGGGCGGCGCCGTGGCTCCGGCGACGGCGAGGTGGTCGGAGGCTCACCTAGGGTGGCTTGGGGGTGGTGGAGTTGATGCAGATCGACGGCGGAGGCTCGGGGAAGCTTCTGGGAGGACTTGCGCTTGCTGGGGAGGCTTCTGGCGTCGGCGACGAGCAGCTCCTCCTCCGCGGCGGTGCACGAACTCCGGCTGGCCTCCTGCGTCGCTCCTGGGCACGAATCAAGGGGAAAAAGGGGCGGGTGAGCGCGGTGTTTAATGGAGGGGCGAGTGCGGTCCAAGAGGAGAGAAAGAGAGAGCAGCGTGGCGTGGCCATGTTCACCTTCAACCTCGGCACGACCGAGCTCGGAGATGGCACGGGCAGCAGCAGCACGCTGCAGCAACGGCTCCGCCCTCCTGGCGGTGCACGAGAGAAGGTGGAGCAAGGGAGAGGGAGTGGTGTGGTGTGGAGAAAACGAGAGGGCTCGGGTGGCTATTTAACCACCGAGCTCGGCCCATGGTGGTCTGGGTGCAGGGGAGGTCCAGAGGGCGGGAGAGCTCGCCATAGGGGGCGGTGGGGTGTGGCTACGGTGTTGGGGTGCAGGGGAGCAAGCTTGGCCACGTGGAGGTGAGCTGCGCTTGCTCGAGGTGGGGGGCGGCCGTGTGCGCGTTTGGGCGGTGCTCGGCGTGCACTGGCGTGGCGCGAGGGCTATGGGTGCGGGTTCCTGCTGGCGTTGAGCTGCGCTGAGAGGGAGCAGAGAGGTGAGGGAGAGAGGGGGGCACGGCCATGGCGCACGGCGCGCGGGCTGCTGTCCCCTGCTCCTCCCAGTTCCCCCGACCATCCCTTCTGCTCCGGTGAGCGCGGCGAGGTGAGAGGGATGAGAGTGATCAACTGATGCCAGGGATTCGACGAATTACACTCGGATTCGATCGATTTCGATTTGGATTTGGGGAAGAACACGACACTGTCACAAGGTGTTCGACAGTGTCCTCACCCAAATTCAAATTTGAATTTTTGCAATTTGTTTTCATAATTTGGTTCATACATATTTATCATGCTTTGTGGTGCCGTGTTGGATTTTATTTGACAAGTGCAACATAACACATTTTGTGATTTGAATAAGATAAAGAAAGATGTTAAATTTAAATTTGGAATTTTGAAATTAATATTTGAAAGGGAAAAGTGGTGAGAATAAAATGAGAGTGATGCCATCACTCCACTGAATTTTGTTTGGAATAAAAATAATTTCTCACTTGGAGAAATTGGTGTGACACTTGTCACATGATTTTTATTATTTTAACTTTTGTTTTAGTTCTCTTCTTTTCTCCAAGTTTTTAACTAGAGCAAACACTTTACAAGCAACAAGAAATACTATCACAAGCAACAATATGCAATCAACACATATAATTTAACAAAAGTTTTTGTTGGCCCTCATTTTTATATAATAATACTGATTATATTTTGGGATGTTACAGATCCTTCCCCCCTTAAAATAAATCTCGTCCCGAGATTTGCTAGGCTTAGGTACTAAAGAGGTTTGGGAATTCGCTTTTAAGATAGTCTTCGCGTTCCCAAGTTGCTTCTTCTTCAGAGTGGTTAGTCCACTGGACTTTGTAGAACTTGATCGCGCGCCTCCGGGTAAGACGAACATCTTCGTCAAGAATCTTGACGGGTCTCTCACGATAAGTCAGGTCTTGGTTCAGGTCGATGGAGAGGTGGTCGATGTTTTTGAAAACATCAGGCTGGTCGGAACTTCAAGACACTTCCGGAGCAAGGAAATGTGGAAGACATCGTGATAATCTCTAACTCCGGGGCAACTCCAGTTGATAGGATACTTCTCCTCGACGAGATGATCTTGAAAGGTCCAATATACCTTGGCGCTAATTTTCCTTTGACATGGAAACGCTGCATTCCTTTAAGGGGTGTCACTCGGAGATAGACATAATCTCCGATACTGAAAGTGACATCACGACGCTTGGAATCAGCGTAGCTCTTCTGACGGGATTGGGCAGTTTTGAGGCGTTCACGAATAAGCTGAACTTGCTCTTCAGCTTCACGGAGGGTATCTGGTCCAAACAATTTGCCTTCTCCGGTGTCGGACCAATTCAGGGGGTACGACACTTCTTGCCGTAAAGGGCTTCAAAAGGGGCCATTTGCAGACTAGACTGATAACTATTGTTGTATGAGAACTCTGCAAACGGAAGACAATCTTCCCACTTGGAACCATAGGATAGAACACATGCGCGAAGCATGTCCTCCAATATCTGGTTCACTCGCTCAGTTTGGCCATCGGTCTGGGGATGATAAGCTGTGCTAAATGCTAACTTGGTTCCGAGGGCTTCGTGAAGGGATTTCCAGAATCTTGAGGTGAATTGCGTGCCTCTATCAGATACAATCTTCTTAGGCACACCATGCAGGCTTACTATTCTGGAAATATACAAGTCTGCTAACTGATCCGATAAGTGGTATTGACGGGAATGAAATGGGCAACCTTGGTCAGTCGATCAACGATGACCCAGATTGAATCATGGCCTCGGTTGGATCTTGGAAGTCCGGTAATAAAATCCATTCCAATCTCATCCCACTTCCACTCGGGAATTTTCAAAGGTTGAAGCAATCCAGCGGGTCGCTGATGTTCAGCCTTGACTCGCTGACAGATATCACACTTGGCTACGAAAGAACCAATCTCTCGCTTCATTCCATGCCACCAAAATCTTTCTCGAAGGTCTTGGTACATTTTGGTTCCGCCGGGGTGGATTGAATAAGGGGTCTCATGGGCTTCCTTCAGGATTAACTCCTTAAGTTCCGTGACATTGGGCACACAGATACGGCCATTGAATTTCAGCACTCCTTCAGCATCTTCGGTAAAACCGGGTGCTTTGCCGAGAGAAATCTTCTTCTTAATTCCTTCAATGCTTTCATGATCTTTTTGGGCTTCTTTGATTTGATCCATCAGGGTTGGGGCTAACTCTAAATTGGCGAGATAACCATGGCTAACAAGTTCTAGTCCAAAATCTTTGAACTCTTTGAACAAGGCTGGCTGTTCGGCTTGGATCAAGGCATTCAGGGTGCAAGGTTTGCGACTAAGGGCATCGGCAACTACATTAGCCTTTCCGGGGTGATAGTGGATTCCAATATCATAATCCTTGATTAATTCCATCCATCTCCTCTGTCGCAGGTTCAACTCCTTCTGGGTGATATACTTCAAGCTCTTATGATCCGTATAGATCTGCAGCGATGTCCCGCAAGATAGGGACGCCACGTCTTAAGAGCAAGAACAACAGCAGCTAACTCCAGGTCATGGGTTGGGTAATTCTCTTCATGCGGTCGCAACTGCCGGGACAGATACGACACAACTTTGCCTTCTTGCATCAGAACGCAACCAAGTCCGAGGCGTGATGCATCGCAATACACGTCGAAACTCTTGGTGACGTCTGGCATAATCAGATTGGGGTTGAGGTCAGTCTCTTCTTCAATTCTTGGAAACTATCTTCACACTTCTGAGTCCATTCAAATTTCTTGTCCTTCTTCAACAGTTGGGTCATGGGTTGGCTATACTGGAAAATCCTTCAACGAACTTGCGGTAATAACCCGCTAGTCCGAGAAAGCTTCGGATTTCAGTCACACTGGTTGGGGCTAACCAGTCAACAATGGCTTGGATCTTCTCGGGTCAACAGAAATTCCTCCAGCAGATACAACATGTCCGAGAAATGCCACTTCACTGAGCCAAAACTCACACTTGCTAAGCTTGGCATACAGCTGGTGCTCTCGGAGGGTCTCCAAAACTAGACGCAGGTGTTCAGCATGCTCTTCTTCGGTCTTGGAATAAATAAGGATGTCATCGAGGAAAACTACCACGAACTTGTCGAGGTACTCCATGAAAATCTTGTTCATGAGATTCATGAAATAGGCTGGGGCATTGGTCAGACCAAAGGACATCACGGTGTATTCAAACAAACCGTAACGGGTGGTGAAGGCGGTCTTGGGAATGTCTGACTCTCGGATCTTCAACTGATGATATCCTGTCCGAAGATCGATCTTGGAAAAGACTCGGGCTCCGTTCATCTGATCGAACAGATCCTCGATCTTGGGAAGAGGGTACTTGTTTTTAATGGTCACGTCATTTAGCTTGCGATAATCCACACACAGGCGTGTGGTACCGTCTCTCTTGTCCACAAAAATGATGGGTGATCCCCAAGGTGAAGCGCTTGGGCGAACAAGACCTTTGCTGAGCATATCAGCCAACTGCTTCTTCAACTCAACCAGTTCTTCCGGATTCATCCGATAAGGCTTTGGGATATAGGGGCTGTTCCTGGGATAAGTTCAATTATGAACTCAATATCCCGGTCTGGCGGCATACCAGGCAACTCTTCAGGGAAAACATCTCGGAATAGGTGAACAACACGGATCTCATCTAGGGCGGGTCGAGCTATGCCTCATGGCAGCCTGGTTGGGAATGATTGGTTTCAGACACATACTCCACTTCTACTCTTTGTCGGTGGTGATGGATACAGCTCTTCTGGCACAGTCTATTCGACCATGTACTTGGCTAACCAATTCATACCAAGTATGACATCTATGCCTGGGTTCCTAGAATAATTAGGTCGGCTGCAAATTTTTCGCCTTTGATCTCAATGGCAGTATTGGACAAAATCTCTTGGTTTCTATGGTGGAGCCAGGGATTTGTATACTCATGGGTTTAGTTAGGAAGCCTTCTACTAAACCTCCCTTAGTGACAAACTCCTCGGTAACAAAGGAATGGGTAGCACCAGAATCAAACAGAACAGTTGCAGGTACTGAGTTGACAAGGAACGTACCCAGCACAACATCTGGCGCATCCTGGGCTTCTTCAGCATTGATGTGGTGCAGACGACCCTTGGCAACAGCAACATTTCCGCGGGGTGCGGCATTCTTGCCATTTCCATTGCGGCCTTGACCATTGTTCGGTGCCGGGCATTGGGGCGCTGAACATTCCTCTTAGGATTGGGGCATTCTCTGGAGTAGTGACCCTTGTTGCCGCATTCAAAGCAGACAACATTGGCATTGCGGTTGAAGTTGTTGAAGTTTCCTCCGGGACGGTTATTGTCATTGGGGCGGTTGAAGTTGTTTGGGCGGTTAGGGAAATTGGGGCGTGGAGCTTGTGGTGGTCGATAGGCAGGCTTGGGGTTTTGCTGAAAGATACGAGGCTTCTGGCTGCTCGAACCTTCCTGAGCATTCATCCTCCTCTTACGACCTTCAAACATAGACTTGCGCTTGGTCTCCAGCTGGATGGCTTTGTCCACAAGTGACTCCAATCATAGAAGTCATGGATAACCAAAGCACACTGCAGTTCATCATGAAGTCCATCAGAAACGCTCCATCTTCTTCTTCTCTGTGTCGGTGTCATCAGGAGCATACCGAGATAAGTCGGTAAACTCATCAAGATAACCGACCACATCTCTACTTCCCTGCCTCAGCTTGCGGAATTCATCCTTCTTCCTCTCAATGAGTCCGCCGGGAATGTGCTTCTTGCGGAACTTCTCCTGGAACTCAGCCCAGTTGATAACATGGCCAGCTTGCTGGAGAGCCTTGGTAGTTTCCCACCAAGCTCGTGCAGGTCCAGCAAGATAGTGGGTTGCATACAGCACCTTCTCATTTTCTCCTACAGCAGCAACTTCCAGATTGTTGTCGATGGTGCGAAGCCAATCATCGGCTTCCAGTGGGTGAAGTCCCTTGGAATAGGTGGTGGGTTGGTCTTCTGGAAATCGCCAAAGTGGATCGCTGGTTTCCATCGCCATTGCCATTGCCACCATTGTTGTTGTTGTTATTGTTGTTGTTTTGGTTGAGATGGGCGGCAGCGATCTGCTGCAGGGCAGCGAGATGAGCTTGCGCTCCTCCCGGGCATTTTGCGTTCCTCCATGATAAGCGCGAGAAGTTGGGCGGGGGTTGGGTTCGGTGGTGGTGGTGGTGCTCCTCCTCCGTGTTGGTGCGACGAGTGTTCGCCATCCTGAAGCACACCGGGTATAAGAGGCAAGGCAAAAAGGTTCGACTAAGGGAAAAGACGATTTCGCGAAGTGGTTGATTAATTAAGGATGATATGGAAAATATTTTACACAGATCAAACAAGACAACACACTTATATAACACAAACATCACATCAAGGAGTTCACAACATCAAGCTTACAACATCGCCTACATCTAAGTACTAATACATGGTTTCCAAAAGAACCACTACTTCGACTCGACTAGCGATAGGGGGTCAACCTAATCCTGCGGTAGTACTCAAGTCACTCGCCTACTGAGGTGGAACCTCAGGCTCTGCTGCGTCAGCGTCGGACTGGTAAGGTGGCTCCTCGGGTCCTCCTCCTCGTCCTCGAGAACTGCCTCGAGTGGCTCCTCCTCCTCGTCAACTAACTCCTCCTCGTCGTCCTCCTGCTCATAGTCCATCTCCTCCAGGAAGTCGTCATCGTCACTGAGGAAAGCGTTGTTCTCCTTGCGGAGATCCTCGCCCTCCTCCTCCATCTCGTTATGGCGCTCTAGATCCTCGATCATCTCGTCCTGCTCCGCCACCTTCTTGCGGAGCTTGGCGATGGTCCTCCTCAGCTGGGTCCTCTTCTTGAGAAGAGCGACCTTCTCCTCCTTCAGCTGCGCCTCACTCTCGCGACTCTCACTGAGCGAGATGCGCTCGAAGCGAGACCGGAGTCTAGCGCACATCAGATCCTCCTGGGTGCGGAAGAGCATAATCTCCATGTCCAGGATGTACTCTCCGAACGTCGGGTGTAGGGGGATCGGATAGGGTGTCCATCATCGTGCGCCTCCCGTAGAACCGGAAACGGGAGTTCACCAACTCCGCCTTGTGCTCCTCACAAAGTCGGGCTAGCACCTCTGCATAGAAGACACAGTCCGTCGTCCCAGTGACGTCCACGGTGGTGAAGATCAGCGTCCTGGATCCGGGAGACTTGATGTTCCCCCGAACTGACGACTCGACCAACCAACACAGGTTCCCGTTGCCGAGAGTGTCCACCTGGGCTCCCTTAAACTCTGGAGCGGGGCGACCTAACAGCTTGCTCAACTCGAACAAGTCCTTCTCGAACATCAACTTGCCGTCCCTCTCAAGCTGAACGAACTCGGTGAAATGGATCGCCATCTACAATTTTTAGCAAAATTTTAAGTTAGTGAGATGACAAGTGTATCAAAATTTTAAATTAGTAGGCAACAAGTGAGCAAAATTTTAAGCTTAATGAGATGACAAGTGTGCAAAATTTTAAGGATACAAGGAAAAATGTAATATTTAATGAGAGTAAATTTTGTATAAGTAAGAGGATTGGAGATAAGAATTTTCGAAAATACTTCACTCCTTTATTTTTAGAAATTAACTTTTGTAACTCCTATCTAGCGACCATGCTAATCTAAGGTCTCTTAAAGTCAGGATGGCTCTGATACCAGCTCTGTGGGGACCCCGGACTAGCCGTCCGAAATACCCGATTATGCTTAACACAACGATCCCGTGATCAGTCTGTCGTTGCACATAATCCGAACTGAATACCAAAGTTTACATCCATTACAGTACCGAATTAAAGTCTTACATAAATGGTCATTTAGACCAAGTCTTACATAGGTGCCTTCATGGGCCAAACCAAAATAATCAGCGGAAGCTACGGCGTAGTAGACATCAAATCCTAACGACGACCCGACAGGCAGCTGACTTATGGAGATCCCTAGTTCGCGTAGAAGTCGCCATACTCCTCCTCGGCGTAGTGCTCCTCGAAGTCTGGCTAAGACAATAGCCAGGGACGAAACCAATATGAGTACATTTGATTGTACTCGCAAACTACCCCAACATGAGTATGCACTAGTTTTATTTTAATTTCATACTTTTATTTATTTAAAACATCTCTATATCTTTATTGAAAAAGATAAGAATTTTATAACTATCTTTGAATAAAATCACCATTTTATCTGTTTCTCCAAAACTCCTCCTTTTTCCGACCATAGCCCGTCATGGTCCACTTGTCTCCAACAACCTCATACCGATCCGTTGGTATAGGTGTATAAAACATTCTCCACTTCATTTTTCTTTTAAAACTCAACTCTTTTCAAAACTTGCACACAGGTCAGTAGGGCCTTCCAACTGTCCATATCCGAGGACTCGGCTATTCGAATAGTTTTAACCCTCTGCAGAGGTAGCACGCTTTTCCCACATCCATCCGGTAACTCATCGTGTCAGCCACGTCTCGCCATACAAGGTGTATGCGAAGTTGAGTCACCGACCATAGCCTGTCCTTTGCTCATGCTAGTATAGGACCCTGCCCATATGACACTTTCCATCCACACTTAACCCAGCCCGTCGGAATCTAAGTGGGAGGACTCATAGTTTTTCCCGGCGACCACATGGTGAAGTCTTCAATCCTCCTCCTTATCTTTCCATAGAGTTTGAGCGAGGACCCAGGTCAGGGGTAGGTCACCAAACCATCCCCTCATGCATAACGGAGTCATCTCCGTCGATGAGGCATCCCATACTAATATGAGCAAATTATATGACTACGCCCTTTTCCCATATGTGGGTAAATGTGGTCGCACAGAGTATCGACTGGTTGACGTAAGTACAAGGACACACTGTGCATTTTTCATAAACATCTCCATTTCTCCACTTCAACACCGACATCTCGGCATTTCATAACCACACAAGTATTTCAAAGGAGTTTTGAGTAAACAATATTTATTTTTCCCATCCTATAATTTGATATAAACTATCCTATACTTCTACATAGGGTGGCAAAATAATTTCCATATACTTTTTGAAAAGGTTTTAGAAAATCTTTGCCTTAAGAGTAAATCATGTTATCAAAGTAGATGCATATATTTGGGTTGCAAGCTCAGAGGGTAGCTTGCCTTGCTCGACAAAGTGACCTTGGTCTTGATCTTCAGGTTCAACAAATTCCCCTTCCTCGATAAATCCGACAGCGTTCTCGTCTAATTAATAAACAAACAAATACAAACAATCACTAATACTCAATCAACATCACAACATTACAATCTTAAATGCTATAAATAGCCACTGCACACATCAAACAACACACTTTGGTTTCAAATTAATTGAATTAAACATTATTTATTTATGTCTTAAATATGGCAGAAACTTGTTGAACATGTTTAATTCCACAACTTGAGTTCTGTTGGTCACAAAAATACAAACTAAATTTCTACAGAAAGCTACTGATGTGTAGAAGACAACACAATTTGATTTGGATTAATTGGAGTTACCAAACTCCCTACATAATTGTTTTAATCCAGTAACTTAATAATCAAGTTTTAGCTACCAAATAAGTTCTGTTGATCCTAAAATTAAATCCTTTTAGGGGTAACTAACCATGACTAAATGTGATCTAACAAAATTGGTCCTAATTCATTTGGGTTAACCATTAAGCATCTTTAATTGTTTTAGTGCAGAAGGGTGTTCTAACTTCAAGTTTATACTAAACAATTATCACTGCATAATTAATTCTACCAAAATTAGGGGAGCTAATAGATCACAGTACCAAGCTAAAAAAATTGGTTTGGAATTATTTGGCTTAACAGAGTATCAGAAACAAACAAGTTTAGATTTTAAACCTTCTGTGGTATTTTTAATAATACATTTTATTATTTATCTAAATGAAATGAAACCACTTGGATTGGTTAAATAATTTCATAAGCTTTCCAGAACATTTGGATTTGATTTATTTGGATTTGTAAATCTCGAGATATTGCATTTTAAAGTTGATGCCAGTACTGATATTTCAGAGAAAACTAAATTAGAAAAGTTAACTATTCTGGATAATGTTGAAGAACCTGACGAGTGGTCCACTCGTCAGCGACTCCACTGAAACGGTGTGCGTGCGGGATAAAGTTTAAAACACTGACAGTGGGGTCCACTGGTCAGTGACATATCTAAACGAAACGGTATGCTACTGTAGATTAAAGATCTAATGGCTGGTGT
Source organism: Poa pratensis (assembly GCA_947311845.1). Lineage (NCBI taxonomy): Eukaryota > Viridiplantae > Streptophyta > Magnoliopsida > Poales > Poaceae > Poa > Poa pratensis. The sequence goes on from CAMZMU010000054.1 coordinate 48,678,911, forward strand.
TCAATCGCAACGGCGACGACCTAAACTGGGCGGCGCCGTGGCTCCGGCGATGGCGAGGTGGTCGGAGGCTCACCTAGGGTGGCTTGGGGGTGGTGGAGATGATGCAGATCGACGGCGGAGGCTTGGGGAAGCTTCTGGGAGGACTTGCGCTTGCTGGGGAGGCTTCTGGCGTTGGCGACGAGCAGCTCCTCTTCCGCGGCCGTGCACGAACTCCGGCGGGCCTCCTGCGTCGCTCCTGGGCACGAATCAAGGGGAAAAAGGGCGGGTGAGCGCGGTGTTTAATGGAGGGGTGAGTGCGGTCCAAAGAGGAGAGAAAGAGAGAGCAGCGCGGCGTGGCCATGTTCACCTTCAACCTCGGCACGGCCGAGCTCGGAGATGGCACGGGCAGCAGCAGCACGCTGCAGCAACGGCTCCGCCCTCCTGGCGGTGCACGAGAGAAGGTGGAGCAAGGGAGAGGGAGTGGTGTGGCGTGGAGAAAACGAGAGGGCTCGGGTGGCTATTTAACCACCGAGCTTGGCCCATGGTGGTCTAGGTGCAGGGGAGGTCCAGAGGGCGGGAGAGCTCGCCATAGGGGGCGGTGGGGTGTGGCTACGGTGTTGGGGTGCAGGGGAGCAAGCTTGGCCGCGTGGAGGCGAGCTGCGCTTGCTCGAGGTGGGGGACGACCGTGTGCGCGTTTGGGCGGTGCTCGGCGTGCACTGGCGCGGCGCGAGGGCTACGGGTGCGGGTTCCTGCTGGCGTTGAGCTGCGCTGAGAGGGAGCAGAGAGGTGAGGGAGAGAGGGGGGCACGGCCATGGGCTTCCACGGCGTCGACACCTCCGTCGCCACAGTGGCGACCATGGCGAACGGCGCGCGGGCTGCTGTCCCCTGCTCCTCCCAGTTCCCCCGACCATCCCCTTCTGCTCCGGCGAGCGCGGCGAGGTGAGAGGGATGAGAGTGATCAACTGATGCCAGGGATTCGACGAATTACACTCGGATTCGATCGATTTCGATTTGGATTTGGGGAAGAACACGACACTGTCACAAGGTGTTCGACAGTGTCCTCACCCAAATTCAAATTTGAATTTTTGCAATTTGTTTTCATAATTTGGTTCATACATATTTATCATGCTTTGTGGTGCTGTGTTGGATTTTATTTGACAAGTGCAACATAGCACATTTTGTGATTTGAATAAGATAAAGAAAGATGTTAAATTTAAATTTGGAATTTTGAAATTAATATTTGAAAGGGAAAAGTGGTGAGAATAAAATGAGAGTGATTGCCATCACTCCACTGAATTTTGTTTGGAATAAAAATAATTTCTTACTTGGAGAAAATTGGTGTGACACTTGTCACATGATTTTTATTATTTTAACTTTTGTTTTATTTCTCTTCTTTTCTCCAAGTTTTTAACTAGAGCAAACACATTACAAGCAACAAGAAATAGCTATCACAAGCAACAATATGCAATCAACACATATAATTTAACAAAAGTTTTTGTTGGCCCTCATTTTTTATATAATAATACTGATTATCATTTTGGGATGTTACAGGATCACCAACACTTTGCTGCTCCTTCTCGCTCAACAGGGTGAGGCCCCAGTTTGTTGTGTCGCCGTCTCCACCATTTGGTACTACACCTTCGGTCTGACATTTTTTTACAGACGAGAGAACATGGATTGGAAGCAATTTTGTGTTCAGATTTCCATTATTGAACAGGTAGTGCATTGATCTGTTTATCATCTCTTGCTGCTAGAAGAATCCATATATATATATATCAATGACAGGATGAAATTTTATTAGTTCTTTCATGATATGATGTCATAACCTGATTCTTGTACCTGCAGACAGAAAGTGCACCGGAGGCAAGTAGACTAAACGATGATCTGATCTCGAGGACAGGCTGCAGTATGTATGTGGCAATGATATCTTGGAATAACTAATCCCGTCTATCAATTATCTTACAGTTGCTCCATTTTGTAAATTGATGAGACAAATGTCTGTTTCAGCCTAACTCTTAGCACAAGCGTTACACTGTTAAAGATGGTGTGCCAGCACTGGTAAATAAATAGGTTTTTGATGCAGTCATGCATCTCTTACAATACCTCACTTCTGAACATTCTCCTTTTGTTTCTTAAAATGCGCTCAGATGTCATTGTGCTGATGAAAATCAGTCTTCTTTCTACGAAATCAAAGGTGTGTTCTGCTATTCAATAATTGCTAGCTACAGCCTACAACCGATGCAACACAACGAATACTAACCCTTTCGAGCAGAGAGTTTATTGTCAGTGTCACAGGTAGAATGACATGCATAACAAGTAGAAACATTTTATCAAATGCTTATGTTGATGCACATGACCTGAATCATCTGGCTTCCGTTAAGTATACTTGACACATTTGTACATTGTCAAAAGTTATGTCCCTTATACAGATTTTTGTCCTTCAAATTTGATTGACTGCATCATGTTATGTTTATTTTCATCGAATTATTTTCTACGAGAAGTCTAGCACTAAGAACTCCAAGAAAGTTCCTGATGAGGATATAAGTGAGAGGTGAACCTTCATATTTGGTGTTTTGCATTGGTGCACATGTCAGGTGCTAACCATATAGTATTAAACTATTGCTTTTGCGAGAAAATGTTGAGAACTTAATTGAGTGGTTGTTTAGTGCTTCCATAATGTTAGTTGTATTCCACTTTGTGTAGGTAAAAGGCAGATATGTGTAGTGCACTGTACTTTTTTGCAATGTGCAATATTTTGTTAGTGGAGATAAGATAACCATGTTTTTATACCTTTTCAGAGTGGGGAGCTTCTTTGTATGCCACTTTGGAAAAGAAGTGAGTTTTTCTTTGACAAATCTTTAATATATATTCATATTCTAAGATTCATACATGAGCAATTTGTGAATTCGGAATTAAATTCTGGAATAAGGGGGAATCTGGAGTTAAGTTATTAATAAGATTTCTGCTGTATGGACAATTTGGTAGATGAATTCTCATCATATAATTCTTCTATATGCCTGAAAGGAATACCTAATTAAAGTGCAGTGAATCTGGAATAAGTGATGCTTTTGAATGCAAGTGTTGGGCCTGCGTCTTCGTCGAGCCCGCCAGCATAAAAAATGAAAGGAATAGATAATAAAAATGTAAAAAAGGAGAACTAATTAAAAATATTTGATTTTTCTTTTCCCACCCTTGTGGCCTTTCTATCCTTCTAATCGAATTTTAAGAAAGTGGCTAAAATTTACTTCTATCATACATACTCCCTCCTTTTCCTCTACTCCACGGCATTGCACTGCCGAATTTGTGACACGTTGTGCTATACCAACGAATAACTTACTTTATAAGACTTCACAACACATTTTACAACTTACTTTATAAGACTTCACAACATTTTTTTCTCACCCGTAGCAACGCACGGGCATATTACCTAGTTCAGTTTTAAATTACCTTGCATAGGAGCAGTCCAGCTTTTGTCACATTTGCAGTGATAGCACCAGAAGCAGTTTCGTGGTTTCCCAAGTTGTTATCCACTCTTTTAGCCTCTTTGTTGTTTAGACCGTAGCCAGAGCAAGAGAGATTGTGCGTAGTTTTGAAGGAAAACAGCCGAAGCTTCGATAGTACAGCAGCCATCTTCATGAACAATATTGTTCCTCAAGTGCCATGCTCTCCACAACAAAAGCAGAATTAAAGGTCGAGCATCCGGAGAGGAATTCGCTAGCAGAACTAGTAAACATGAATTGATTTTCCTTTGGCAAATTCCAGCATTTTCTCATTTTTTCCCTAAGAGCTCTGGCTTTGGTACATATTACCGTGGCATGAAAACTGATTTCCTCTCCTGTACCACATATATTGCATGTGCTGTCATGTTCCAAGGTTCTTCGCCATTTGTTGTTTTTTGTTGCAAGGTTGTCCGATGCACATCGCGAATATGCGAACCTTGTGAGGAACTTGGCATTTCCATATCAAATTCCAAATATTTCTAGAATCGTCTTCCGCTGCACTGCTCCCACTGTTTAGGTAGCTTGCCTTGAGAGGTCAAAGGCAAGCCTGTATGCACTTTTCACCGAGAAAACCCCTGATTTTTCAAAGTGCCACGCAGGTGCATCCCCATCGTGAATCATAGGATTTAGTTTCAGAATGTCGTCGGCATCGTGAGAATGGAAAATGTCTCTTATTTTAGCCTCATTCCAAACTCTTGTACCTGCTATAAACAACTCCTTCACTTTCCTCCATCTAGTGTGTTTTTGCAAGATATCGATGGTCATGGGCATTCTGCGTGGAATCCAGATGTGTTCCCCTGATCGTGCAATACAACTGTGTCAAGCATCAGAGGTGTACCCTCTTCAAACTAAGATCCGCGACATAAGCCGCATATACACAAGTTACTCCGATTGGTCAATCGCCCGGCCACGGTTCTTCAGGTTCAGATTTGAGATTTTTTGGCCTAAACTACCTGACTTCATGCAGGTGGTTCAGAATTCTTGGTTCTCGGTGGATACTGACGGTGACCCTATGAGAACCCTGGCTCGTGAAAGGAGGCTTCCCGAACTTCGACGTTGTGTTTTGGGAGCAGGGAGCCACGAACAAAAGAGAAATGCACTGTTAATGCTTAATAGCATAGTTACCTCTATTTATACTAGTCAGCGCAATCAACACTGCTTTGTGTTTCATATCTAGAACGTTATTTTGTATATTATATTTTATTTTTGAGAGATTATGTATTATGGATAGTTAGCATACACACACCCAGCCGTGCCGCCTTCCGCCTACTATAGTTACTATCCACTTCCCTCCTGATTATATCCTTCAAACCACCAAAGGTAATAAGTATTTTTTATATATAATCACGTAATGATTGATTCGATCTCTGCATTTATTTTGTTTCAGTAATACTTTTGAGAGTAAATTCCAGTTTTTACCCCCTAGTTTAACTTTTTTGATGCTAATTACCCCATTTAGCAATTATAGTGCTTAAACAATACTTTCTAGCATTGTACTTAGGCAACTTGGTTCTTCTCGAGATAGGCAACTTCACAATATTGTAGGTGAGCAGCACTGATAGGCAACTGAGCATCAATAGTAAAAAACTTAAGATCAGTGATTAAGAAAATTAGCAGTAATTAATGCTAAAAATAGGTTCTAGGTCACATAACACTTCACATTATTATGGGCAACGTAGGTGCAGTGGTAGGCAATTGAACAACATTGGTAGGCAACCTTTTTTTTTTAACTAAACGAGCACCTAGTCGATTTCATTTAAAAGAAACCGCTAGTTCATTACAATTGACAAAGTAAACTAAAGGCAGAAACTAGAGAGCAGAAAGAGAGGGAAGTTCGTTTTTCCAAAAACCAGACCGGGGAGATTTCCAAACACCAACAGACTGGTGGAAACCTCCCCAAGGACGGAGCAGAATAACTCCACAGCTAGAGCAAAACATCAGTTCGTCAATCTGGGGCAATAGTTCCAACCATGCATCCTCGAAAAGGCTTCGCATAGCACCATATGGATCTTCGTCACGCCGGCTTCAAGTTCTTCTCGTCCTTGGCTTTTTTGCAGCAAAGCCCAGTCATTTATCATACTACAAATTTTACAAACTACAGCAGCTGGATCACTAGGGAACTTTTTCTGGAAACAAACTTCGTTTCGAGTTTTCCATACAGTCCAGCGGACAGCTGCGGCTCCTATCATAACCAGATTGCGAAACGAGGCTGGAAAAGTAGTGAGCCACACCCCCATCATGTCCTCGACACTAAGAGGCGTACAGGGGAGATCAAGCACACATCCCACAATTTGCCAGGCCAGTTTAGACAACGGGCATCGGAAAAGTAGGTGATCCATACTTTCCTCCCCACTGCAGAAGTGGCATTGGGAATTACAAGTCCAGCCCCTCTTGAGAAGAATGTCTTTCGTCAGTATTCGGTTTTTGATGCAAAGACACACAAAGATCTTCACTTTCAGAGGCATTTTGACCTTCCAGAGAAATTTGTAGGGAACAATCCCTCCAGATCTCAGGTGAAAGTAAAGATCTCCGACTTTGAAACAGCCAGAGGTGCCAATCGTCCATTTAACCCTGTCTGCTTCATTATTCAAATGAATAGCATCAACAAGGTCCACGATTTCACCTAATTGTGTTGCTAGCTCACCCCACAGGGTTCTCCTGACCCCACAGGGTTCTCCTGAATCTCAGAGCCCACACTCCTCTTTTTTTTACCTCACTTACAGTGATGGTTTTGTCAAAAGAGAGGTTAAAGAGCTGGGGGTATTTGACAGCCAAGGTTGAATTGTTCACCCAGGTATCTGTGCAGAACAGAGTCTTCTCACCATTATTAAGGATCCTCCTGATAAACTATTGGAAGATCTTGTTAGCCTTCAATAGCCCTTGCCAGAAATGTGAATTCCCTGGACCTGTGTCCAATTGGGATAGCACCTTTTTATTCAGGTATTTTCTTCTCAACATCTGCTGCCAAGTCCCCTCTGAGTTCTCTAATTTCCAAAGCCATTTGCACAACAAATTGATGTTCATGGTTTCCAAGTCTAATACACCGAGTCCACCACAGTATTTCGGCAGTCACACTGTGTTCCAGTCTACCAAATGGTATTTCTTCTTATCCTCCTCTTCCGACCGGACCATTCTTTTCCTGTGTATGTCCCATTTTCTGAGCACTTTTTTTGGAGCCCCCAGAAAGGACAACATATACATTGGTAAGCTAGACAAACAAGCATTGACCAGAGTAACTCTATCTCCCGCAGATAAGAGTCTCCCTTTCCAACCCGCTAGTTTGTTAGCAAATTTCCCATCGATTGGTCCCCACTGAGATACTGCAAGTCTCTTCTCGTCGACTGGCATTCCTAAGTACTTCATAGGCAGGGAAGCAGCAGCACAAGTGAAGATTTCACTGTACGACGCCTCTCTGGATTTTGCCTCCCCGAGACAGTATACTTCGCTTTTATGAAAGTTGATCTTCAAGCCGGCCATTTGCTCAAACATGCATAGGATGAACTTAACATTCCTAGCATTTTCCACATTATCTTCTAGCAACAAGATTGTATCATCAGCATACTGAAGAATGGCAACACCGTCATCAACCAGATGAGGCATCAAACCAGTAACCGCTCCACTTTTTTTTGCTTGATTAATCATCAAAGCCAATCCATCTCCTACCAGGTCGAACAACAGTGGAGCCAGCGGATCTCCCTGTCTCACACCGGCGTAGGTAGGGAAATAAGGGCCAATCTGATCATTTACTTTAACAGCAACTCTTCCTCCTCTGACAGTCTTCATCACTGTCGTGTCTCGGATCACGGACACCGGGAGTAAAGGATACCCCCTTTTTAGGTTCGGCACGGGGCGCGAAGGAGGCTGTGAGACGCCTTACCCGGGAGTAAGATCGCCGAGTTCTTCGTCGGGACAAGCAAGCAAGCAACACAGAGACAGAAGGAGCTTTACCCAGGTTCAGGCCGCCCGGAGGCTAAAAGCCCCAGTCCTGCATGTCTGGATTGAGGTGTTCATCATGGTGTGGTTTACAAGGGTGTTCAGGGGTGAACCCGGCAGAGTTCCGGCCAGAGGTAGACGAAGAGCAGATCCTGCCCTGGGGAGATCACCTCTCTCTCTACCCTCCGAACCCTAGTCTAGTCTTCAGCTTGGATCCCACTTGTTCCTCCCCCTTTCTCCTCTTTTTCCCTCTCCTCCTCACTGGTGCCTCGGTCCTCCTTTTATAGGCTAAGGGGATCCGACAAGGGCACGCGAGGAGCGTGAGGGGTTTTAGGCGGGAAAACCCCTCGGTGGTCTTTGGAGGAGACGTGGCCTCTTCTCCTCCAAGTATCTTCTGTGGGGTGGCGCGGTCGTCCGTCCTTGGGGAAAAGTGGGGCGGACAAAGCCTGTCCGCCCCACCAACCACGCTTGGGGCGACGTCACTGAGGGGCGCGTCCTTCGTCTTGGCGCCCAAGTCTTCTACCAGCTTCCAGCACGAGCTGGCGTGCTTATCCTCTCAGCCATACGGAGGGAGTAACCCGAGGGTACGCCTGGCCTCCTGCCGGGCGCACGGACCCGCGGGTACTCCGCCTTGTTCACCGGGTGACGGGTGACCCAGAAGGTCACCTGGTCCTTAGCCGTAGTGTGTCAGTGTTGAACTTGTCGGGTTTCCTTGGGGCAGAAGGGCTGACCCATCTGCCGGTCTTAACTCCTTGCCTTGTCCATCTTCTTGGTAGGCCCAGGTCGTGGACCCACTTTGGCAGCATCAGGGGAACCCCATGTTCCACTGCTGCGACAGTAGCCCCCGGGCATGATCCCGGCGGCTCTTGCTTCAGCTGCTGCCGGGGCTATGGCCAAAGAGTTGGCCAAAGTGGGTCCCCGATGCCTTGTCTTGTCTGCTTCGCCGGAGGCTCGCCAGGATGAAGTAGAAACGAGCCCCCGAGCCTTCTTGGACTTGGTCATGGCGAACGTTGCGGTTCGCACGGATGGCCAACGTCTATCTTGAATCCAACGGGAGGAAGCGCCGGAAGCGGAACGTTTCCTCGATCCCCGCGTCAGTCGAAGTAATGGGGCCGCGACGTGACATGTGGGATGCCTTATAAGCCACGCCTCGCGGTACTGTAGCCGTTACTCTCCCAAATCACCGAAATCCCCAAATCGCCGCCCTCATTTCCTACTGATTGTCCAAACAATCCTTTGTAATAGGATGTAGCGTGTTTTAGTAAGCAATCATCGCCCAGGATATCCTCACCATTATACTGAAGAAGAGAGATATGGTTTTTTCTTTTTCCTTCCACTGGCTTTGAGATGGAAGTACTTAGTATTACCACCTCCTTCTTTAATATCTTTCTCTTTTGCTCTCTGACGCCACTTGAGGTCCTCATCTCTCAACAGTTTTTTCAGTCTTTTCTGCATATCATTTTGTTCCTCTCTTTCTTGGGTTCCTAACTGATCTGTCTCTGCTTTTTTGTCTATCACATCTAATCTAGCGAGGATGATCTTCTTTTCCTTTTTGTAAGCTCCTTCCACGCTAATGTGCCAACCTTTAACATTTTTTCTCAAGCGTCTCCCTTTCTCCTGCCACTTATCCAAATCATATTTACAAAAAGCAGTAGCACCCCAACTATTTTTAACCACTTCATGAAAACCTTCTCGCTCCACCCAGCAGGCCTCATATCTAAATGTGCTGCAATGAGGGGGAGGAGAACCACAAGACAACATCAAAGGAACATGATCATAAATATCTCTGTTCAGCCAAGTGACCGTAGCGAGTGGAAAAGCCATATTCCACTCAGGAGAAACTAGGACTCTGTCCAGTTTCTCAAAAGTGGGGTCAGCCTGATTGTTTGACCAAGTGTATAATCTCCCAATGAGAGCCAATTCTTTCAACCCATTAACATCAATAATATAGTTGAAAAGATGGCTCCACTTGGATATAGTACAAGGTTTATTTTTCTCACTGGTTTTACGGATGATATTGAAATCTGCAACAATGACACAAGCGCCAGCACATTTGCTAAACAACTGAGCTAGTTCGGCTAGGAAAAGCTCCTTGCCCTAAGGTTGAGCAGGTCCGTAAACCACTGCTAGATGCCACTTAATTTTGGAGATTTTCTCCAGCAGAAGCATTTTAACAAAGTGTTTACCAGATTCTTTTTCTAACACCTCATAAAGATCTGTATCAGCCCCGAGAAGGTCCCACCGGACCTCCCAATGGCCGAAACATGTTGTCAGGCAAAGTTTCTATCAAACCAATGTCTAGAGAATTCACTTTTTATGGTCTCACAGAGCCCAATAAAATAAACCCCTTCCTCCTTAATAACATCAGAAATGAACCTTTGTTTATCAGGGTGGTCCACTCCCCTGATATTCGCAAAGCAACCTATCATTTCGCTTTTGGGGGTCTCCCTCTTTTCTTTCCTTGCTCAACCCTAAAAATAGGGGAGCAAAGTTTGACAATTTTATTAGAAATTTTACTTAACTGAGCCTTACTAGGGCTAGTATGTAAAACATCTATCTCATCATCACTGTCAGAGGCCAATTCAGCAGCTTCCTCTGTCACCTGAGTGAACAGAGAGTTGCCAGCAGGCTCCTGCATATTCTTATCTTTCTTGCTCTCCTCAAACATCCCTTTTCTAGTTTGTTCTAAGGCCTGTACAACATCTACTATAGCAGCAATATTACCAGGTTTTAAGTTGTCCCTAATACCAATTTTATCTGAAAGATCTACTAAAAACGAAGTTGAAGTATTAAGGACAGTGGGAATTCTGTTACCTTCGATGGAGTTCTTGCTAGCCACCCTTTTCATTGCCAATTCAGTCATATCAGCATCTTCCTTGTGCTTGTGTCTGTCACACCTTCTAGGAATAGTGCCATCAGCTCCATAACCAGGTTCAGTTGCTTTATCTTTCGAAGCCTTCGTTCCAGCCTTGTCTCCTATTATCTGAGAAACCTTCTAGGAATAGTGGTAGGCAACCTAGGAACAGTAGTAAGGAAATTAGCGTTTAGTGGTATACACAACTTCGAAGTATGCGTGAAACTTCACGGTATTCACAATATTGTAGACAACTTAGCATTAGGGGTAGACAATTTAACATCAACTGTAGGCAACTTCACAATATTGTAAGAATAAGCAACTGTCCAAAAAAAAAAGAATAGGCAACTAGTACTATGAAGTTGTCTCACACTAAAGTTGTTTTTCAAATATATTCGTTGAGACATGCAAGTGGGATCTAGTTTTGAAGATGAAATCAACCATTTAGAAAATAGGACAATTGATTCCACTACTTTATTCTTCTTGGAAAATGCAATGATTCCTCCCTGAAGCTTGTGCTTAATGGAGTGATCAGTGAATCATCGAAATGCTTAAGCCAACTTTATCCATCCACGTATGATGAATTCAAGTAAGGTTGGACTTGCTCATCAATGCTTAAGCCAACTTTCTCCATCCACGTATGATGAGTTCAACTAAGGCTGGACTTGCTCATCATTGAGATTTCGAGAATATGGACCTGTATGCTTGGCACCTTCTCCACTACACATGTATTCTCCATCAACACTGTGCTGAAAATGAATATAATAAATATTAATACCTTCTAATGTTGCACACGTGAGTGCAAACAAAGAGCATAAGAAATATTAGTACTTCCTAATGCTACACAAAACAATGACAACGATATTGATAAATACTAAAAAGATACCCCACGCATTGTAGCGGTGATTTCTTTGAAAAAATTGCATTATAAAAGAGGATATTTGAAACATGAAATGATTTTTTGGGAGTATGGAGGATTTGATTTGCCACAGTAGTCGAGAATCTAAATTTAATCACCGTGAAATGTTCGTATATTATTGATTATGTGGATATTGTATGGCTAAAAGAATTAATAATGTGAATAGATTGCATGTATGAATATTTTTTATTAATAAATGTGGGATGACATGGTTAAATGAATGGCTCAAATAGTGGATGATGTGGACACCTTCATGTAGAGATAGACTAATTAATGCATGTTCTGGGGTTTTGTCTTATAAAAGTATAAATGTATCGATCATTTGATGGATTATCCCAGTTGTTCCAGCCTTCAGGGGCTACGACGTTGGAGATGTAAGTGTGGGCGAATACTACGGGCTCCTTTGATTCATAGGGTTGGAGAAGTGTAGGAACAGGAAACCTATAAGATTGAGATGGCATGTCTAATTGAATCCTGTGGGAAGAGTAAGTTTGTTTGATTGTTGTGAAGATTCCATGAGGTTGGAACTCATGTTATTTTCCTATGGGATTTGTACTACAAGATTCCTATAGAAATAATTCCTATGGGATACGACCCTATGAATCAAACAACTTCTATAGGAAAATTTCCTATATAATCCAATCCTACAAGAATCCTATCATATTCCTTTGAATCAAAGAGTCCCTACGCGGGAGTACGATCGATAAGCCCTTCCAAGCAATATTGAACGTTGACTTTGATGGTGCAATAAAGAAACCTGTATTGTTGGCACAAATTCCCGGGCATGCGCTGTGATAGCAGCGTTCACAATCTTGTTTCTGGTAGGCTTTGCTCTTGCTATTGATACAATGGTTAGAATCTCATTAAAATTGTTATGCAATCATGGATAAATTCATTTAATGACCTCAAAAAGCGATCTTGCATTTCCAAATATGAAGTCCACAGAGCCTTGGATGAAGCAACCTTTGAAAAAGCGGCGACCATCATCATCAAACAACCTATCTTGTGCACCAAAAAACCCACATCCCCAGAACAATGCTTGGTCCCCTAAGCCTTATGGCGACTGCTTGTGCACCTTTATCACCTGGTTTGGGCACTGGAGCTGAGTTCTAAAAGCATAAAACCACGTTAAGGGCTCATTTGGGTCACCAGAATTGAAACAGAGGAAAAACAAATATGTAGGAATAGATTGTCACGTACTATAAAATCCTATGGAATTTTGAACATATATAAGAATTATAGATATAAAATATCTGGATGGTTCACAATGCAAGTTTGAAACACGCAAGAATGTTTGGAGGAAAAGCACTTCCTTGAAGAAAGAGAAAGAATACATTAGACTTCTTTAAAAATACACAAGAATGATGGGGGGTGGGGGTGGGGGGTTGAGCTCATGTTTATATTCATATGCAATTAGAGGCATAGGAATCATTCCATAAAAATTTGTAGATCCAATCTAATTGTTCAAATCAAGGAGAATTGTAGGGAAAAAATTGCAAGGATTAGAATCCTCCAAAATTACTTAAAAATACTACAAACCAAAGGAGCCTGAAGATTGCACTAATGCAGAAGCAACATGAAGTTAATTGTTTTCTTACATTGAAACTTATGTTTTTGGCGATGAAGTCTGGTGCCCGTATATCTACAGAAGCACGTTGGTGCTTCTGTTTGAGGTCCTCGCCGTGTTGGTCCACACGAGAACTGTTTCCTTGAATCCTTGCCCTTGAGATGTGATGTTAGGCTTGGTGATTGTTACTTTTTCACTGAGAATAAAAAGAGTGATGCTTTCAGTTCGAAGTTGTATGATGCTAGAACAAAAGAACTAAGAAAACAAGTTCCTTGTTTACATATGTGTGCCCTTGTTAATCCACATGATGGTTCTCTTTGAACGACAGAGCTATGTGTGCTTCGGGATGGGTGGGTGGGGGGGGGGGGGGGGGGGGGGGGGAGGGAGGCGCCGCCCCCCCACCCATCCCAAGAAAATTTCAGGTAAACGTGGTACTTTTTGGTCCATTTTACCCCAAATCCAGTAGTATTTGGCCTATTTGCCCCCCCCCAATATTGACCTAGCACGACTCAGCAACCCATTTGCCCTCCCAGGGCACTCGGCCCAAGCTCCGCCACTATTCTCTTTGAACTATTGTTGGGAACAACATCAATTGCTCCTTGCACCGAGGTAAAATTGCAGCATCCACTTGGATCAATGCACAACACTGACATGTAGATTGTGTCAGGTGGTGGAAAGTTTGGTGGGAGATTGGCATTGCAATTAGGCATGGTTGTGTCACTGAAGTGTGAATATGTTGCACAGAAATGCAAAAACAACAGTGCTGGAGAGGCAAAGATAGTGTAACTCATTCCACTTGGAAGAGGTTGCATTGGATCGTTCTCTTATTTCTAGCTTTTCTTACTACCTGCAGCCAGTCCACAATCCCAGATGCTCCGAGAATTAACTACTTGATCTAGGACTCACCTAGAATTGGATCCTTGTTTCTGTGTTTGTTTTATTTCCATTGAAAATACCATTTTCATTGTCGTCTAAAGTGGCAGCCATTTTCTTGACTGCATCATGTTAAGAAGATATGGCCTGGGTCATATAGGACATTGTTGACTTTCCCATAGAGGTTTTTTTATTTGTGTTGAAATTTAAAGCCACGTCTATGCAGTTTCATCGATGGCTGTTCATGTTATTTTGTTTCGGCAGAGGCATGGCTATGCAGTTTAGTGGTTTATTTATTTATTTTGCTGGGCCAATCTTTGCAGGAGGCAATCCAAACATGCTAATAACCTAGAGGCAATGGATGAATCTGATGAATGGACGATGAAATACGACACGGAGTTTGGGACCGCAAAGTAGTCGAGTCATCAAATCAAGTACTCCCTCCGTTCGGCTAATAAACCGGAACAGAGGGAGTACACCTAGAGCGAGTGTTATAATCATCATTCATAATTGCCACCGACTCAGCTACTACACCATGCAAGTCTACTGCGTGGCTAAGTCGTTTGGATTCTGCAATCTCATTCGTAACCTCATCAAAGAAGTCAAAGGACAAGGCCTCACTAGAACAAAACGATATTAAGAATACCCTGTGAGATCCTGGCTCAGGGCTCAATAGGATTGATAGGATACTCATGTCAACAAGTTGCAACTTCTTTTCCGGAAGCTCATCTGGAAGGAACTCCGAGGTTAAGCGTGCTTGGCCTGGAGCACTCCAAGGATAGGTGACCGACCGGGAAGTGATTCCCGGGTGCGCACGAGTGAGGACAAAGTGCGCAGAAAAGACTAGTGTTGATCTGTGGGGCCAGTCTGGAGATCCTAGCGGGCTGCCAGGGGTGACAGGCCCGGCCCGGGGGTGGCGGGGTGTTACAATTTGGTATCAGAGCCGACCCTCGCGGTAACTCGGGCGTGTGCGGGTCAGTGGGCGGACATGTTGGAGCATGTGCCGGCACTGGGCGCACAGACGGGTGCCAAGAGGGGAAGTTCTTGGACTGGGGGCTGAGCGACGAGGGCGTCGGTCTTCTAAGGGGGGAAGGATGTGAGATCCTGGCTCAGGGCTCAATAGGATTGATAGGATACTCATGTCAACAAGTTGCAACTTCTTTTCCGGAAGCTCATCTGGAAGGAACTCCGAGGTTAAGCGTGCTTGGCCTGGAGCACTCCAAGGATGGGTGACCGACCGGGAAGTGATTCCCGGGTGCGCACGAGTGAGGACAAAGTGCGCATAAAAGACTAGTGTTGATCTGTGGGGCCAGTCTGGAGATCCTAGCGAGCTGCCAGGGGTGACAGGCCCGGCCGGGGGTGGCCGGGGTGTTACAATTTGGTATCAGAGCCGACCCTCGCGGTAACTCGGGCGTGTGCGGGTCAGTGGACGGACATGTTGGAGCATGTGCCGGCACTGGGCGCACAGACGGGTGCCAAGAGGGGAAGTTCTTGGACTGGGGGCTGAGCGACGAGGGCGTCGGTCTTCTAAGGGGGGAAGGATGTGAGATCCTGGCTCAGAGCTCAATAGGATTGATAGGATACTCATGTCAACAAGTTGCAACTTCTTTTCCGGAAGCTCATCTGGAAGGAACTCCGAGGTTAAGCGTGCTTGGCCTGGAGCACTCCAAGGATGGGTGACCGACCGGGAAGTGATTCCCGGGTGCGCACGAGTGAGGACAAAGTGCGCAGAAAAGACTAGTGTTGATCTGTGGGGCCAGTCTGGAGATCCTAGCGAGCTGCCAGGGGTGACAGGCCCGGCCCGGAGGTGGCCGGGGTGTTACAACCCCCTATGAAAACGGCAGCGAGAAAGCCCATGGTAAAATAAATCTTCCTTGGTGGTCATTAAATAGTTCTTTTATACACACACAAATTTATGCGCATTTTATATTTACCGAGATATGTGATGATAGAAAAAACTTAATTAACTGTTGCAACATCCGGCTATTTAAACTAGTTCACGAAAATCTGAAAAAGGGGAGAGTTTCTTTTAGGTAAAGTGGAGAGATACTATGGATCGCACGAGTTGTACAAAATCCGGCCAAGGCCGTGCCTAGGTTTTCCTCCGTATCTTGATTGCTAGATAGACATTACCACTATAAACCACGCTAGTTTAAATCGAAACGACAAAGCAAACTAAATAGGACATGATGGTGAATAGTAATGTTTTAATAGCATATGGTACATCAACTCCTAGTTGGAATTACCCATAACAAGATGATGCATTAAATTTTGAATTACCAAAACATTCGATAAAAAAAATCAAATTCAACCGAACTACCGGTAACCTCTCATGGTTACCTCTACATCACGTTGTTCCGAGCCATCGCAAAGGCATCAAGATCCTCGTCATCAAAAACAAGGGAAAGGATTGAACTAATAAGAATTCAAAGAAGCAAAAAAAGACCCGACTCGTTAGTAACGAACACACGAAATATAGTCTAAAAAGACATTCTTATCCTTAAATCGATGAACCAAATTTGAGCATCTTCCTTGGTGGTCATTAAATAGTACTTCTTATTAGTGGCGCCTTTCAAAATAAAATGGTTATCTAATTATACTTTTAATACTAAGTGGCTATCTTTTTTATACACACGAATATTTATGTGCATTTTATATTTACATGTGAGATATGCGATGATAGAAAAAACTTAATTAACCGTTGGGTATTCAAACTAGTTTACAAAAATCAGAAAAAAGGGGAGAGGCTTTTTTTTATCTCTCCTATCTATACCTATATATATAATATATATATATATATATATAAATAATAATAATAATAAAGGGAGTAAGGTTTCTCTCTTCGTCCTGTCACTTTGCGCTTTCAACCGTCCGTCTAGGCGTTTCCTCCGTTGTGGTTGTTGGTTTTCGTACGTACATCTATCGAAGAGTTGTAGGTGATCGACTTGGATTCGTGTTGTATGTCTGTCCCGGTCGCTACTGGACTCGAACGACCTCACGCGCGTACACATGGAAACGCAGAGTTAGTAACGAACTCGGTTCGTCCGGAACCTAGCTTGATTTCCGTTTAATTTCTTTGCCCCTCGATCACGAAAATTAACCCATATATAGAGCCTGGCCTCCACGTCTGATTCCCACGGAATCCCTCAAATTTAAGCTTTCCGTCGTCAACGCAGAGACCTGATCGTCCTTTGCGACACCACATGTGTGGAGTTCTTGAGAGAGGTAGATTGAGATGGGAGGTCCTGCCTCGCTAACGAGATCGGTTTTGGAGGACGCTAGATCAGAGAAGGGAGGTCCCGTTCTTATGGACGCCGACGCCAGCAAGATCCGCGGCGAGATGCTGGACCTGCAGCTCGCCTGCATCGCGCTTGGAAGAAACGTCCGTGCGTCGTTCGTTGCGGCCGGTGGCGATCACATAACCTGCACCGCACGGCCGGGCGCTTCCCCCGTCGGCCGACAGCTCACCTGCATCCCGCACGGCTGGTCGCGTCCTTGCCCACGCGATCTAGCATCCTAGGAGGCGTCCCAGCCCATGCGATCTAGCAGCACGAGCAGCTGCGTTTTGCCCTCAGTTCGACATTGATTTGTGCGGTGGCCTCAGTCGTGGAGGCGATGTAAACAACAGGATTCTGGACTACGAGTTTGGACTTCAGACGATGTTGCGTTGCCACTGTGGAGATAGCTTCAAGCTCGGATGCTCCGGCCCGAAGATGCTAATCCGGCGTATTTGATGCATGTTCTCCAATCAATTAAGGGAAATAATAAAGCAACCCATGAGCAGGATTGTCGATGGAGTCTAAGTACTGCCATGGTTCAATCTAGCTGCGAGCATGCGACACATCCGATATATTGGAGCTACTAAGGACCAACTTTATATTTTGACTAGCAAGTGCTGGTACACGGAAGAGCATGAAAGATTGAAAGCAGTCATGAAGCTGCCCCGGCTTCAGGTATTTTCCATATCCCGTTGCTGTAACTAACACCAACTTTTAAGTATTTGTGTCTCACATGTGATTGATCTTTGCAAGCAACATTTGGTGATGCAAAATGTAGACCATTTTGCTGGGGACTTTATATGTCTATTTCAAGGGTTGTTTAGGTATGGTCCGGCAAGCCGCTTAACAGCCCGAGAGGCGCTTAAGCATCAATTCTTGATGGAGAATAATGAGAGAAGAAGAAGGCATGCCTTTAGTAGAAAACACTGACCGGCTTTGTCACTAACTTGTTTCTATTGTTCCAGAAAAACTCTTGTGCTGCCCAAAGTGTGACTTCCTCATTTGGTAGTGCACCTGTGTATAATTCAGGACAGTTTGAAATGTAAATTTGAATATTTATGTATGGAAGTACTACTGACAACTTTGTGTTTCCCGTGACTCCAATTTTTCGTCTACGGGTGCAATGCACGGGCTTTCCATATACATGAGAAGTTTGCCCGTGGACCAAATGGAGCTGAGCTAACTCATGCTCAGTAGTTGGAGCTAAAGCAAGTAATAGTTGTTCGGATAGTTGTGTTGATAGAGGTTGCCATCCATTCTCTTTCTATTTCACCAAAAAAAAAGAGCGGTGCGGCATCGAGTGGCATGTCCTGTGATTCTTCTCTCCCGGTGCAACGCACGGGCACTTTTGCTAGACACCCCGTGTTTGAAGACAAAGTAGGCATATCCGCCGCTCACTCCAAGCGGCGCAACGTCCACGGTGAAGCTGGCAGGCGTCCCAAGGAACATGACGCGATCACCGAGGCTCCGGCCGTCCTTTTTCACCCATTGCATCCTGTTGCCGCCGGCGGCCGCTCGTTCCAGCACCTGTACAGTAAGAGATACGGCGTGTGGCGGTGGGTCATCGTGGATGTAGCCATGGCACCACTCTTGCTCGACCAGGACGGACACCCATAGCAACTCGCCGTGGGACACGAAGAAGTAGCTGCAATCGTGGATGTACCTGCGTCCCTCAATTTCAACTGTATATTCCTGCGTCACCTTGAGCTTGTCCTCGCTGGTGATCACGCTGCCGCTGTTCTTCGCTTCTGGATTCAACGTCAGGACGTAGCAGCACTCGCCGATCCACAAGAGTAATTTCCCATCGTCTCGATCATACATGGCACCGAAACAGTAGCTTCCCACCACAAGCAATCTCTTTTTAGCCACCGTCCACGCGGTATCGCCGGGATGTAAGATGGCCGCCGTGAATAGGTGTCCAAAATAAAACTCAGGGTAGAAACTGTAAAGCATGACGGTGCCATCGCCGTAGACGACGCCTCGAGGTTTCTCGCTTGGTCGCTTGATCTCATCGTCGTCGGGTAAGGGAGGCAGAGCCCTGACGGCTCCGGTGACAAGGTCTACAAGTCTTGGCTCGGGACTCCCGGTGAGGAGCCAGATGGCAGTGCCATCCGCGCTGGGCACCCAGTTCCTGTCACCGGCCCTTATTGTGGATGATGTGCCCATGTTGTATCTGCGGCGGTGGCAGCTAAGCCTCCTCGTCGGTGTCGCCTCCGGTGACACGCGTCGGAGGTTGACGAAGGGGCGCTGCCAGATGACGCCGTTGCATGGCGCAAGGATCCACGGCCGTGTCGGCAGGAAGGCTGGACGGGTCGGTGTCAAGGCCGCCGTGTCACGCCATGGCGAGCAGACCGCATGGAAGCACACGAAATCGGCGACGTCGCACAGGCGGTCGGAGACGTTGCGGGAGGTCGGCCCACCCTTCCTGCGCGAGGCTGGCCGTCATGCCGGACGCTGATCCGTCGAATAGATCCATCGTAATCTTGCAGATCAACCTGCTTTTAACGGTTGGTATAGGAATCCAGATCAACTGCGTGTCTTCTAGATCCGCCACTGTACCATAGGAATTGGCCGTGGATAATTGGCGAATTTCTTCAAGTTTCTGTTATCGTTACGATACTATTGACGTGCGCGGGATGGCACGCTTATTGCTACCTCTTTTGATGACAATATTGAGTTGCATGTCATCCCTACGACCGAATCCTCATGTGTGTGATGCAGAAGGTTTAGCTGAGACTTCAACTCAACAATGCAGGTTAGGTAGATTTCGGGATTCACGTCAATGCTTTAGAACGAACTATTCATCCTAGAGCAATGGCGGGTCCTAGCTTCAATGAATGACTTAACAATATGAAATCTGAAATGGTATTTATGTACGGAATGTCATGCGTCCAAGGGCCTGACGTGACCACTGGCAGCTCTCAGGCGGGGTAGGCGCTTTGGTTAAGCGGCAGCGCGGCGGACGACATGATGGTGGTGGTGTCGAACTCAACTCTCGGGGCGGCAAGGGATGGGGGCTGCGGACGGCTAGTACCAATTAGTTGGGCAGATATGCGGGGTTATGGAAAAAGGGCGGTGGTAGGCTTGGAACATTAGTTCTGGCCTCAAACCCCAGAAGTGTAAGCATGTTCCTGGCAAGGTAAAAAAGGCTGGGGGAACTCTTATCACTCTTTTTCCGAGCAAACTACAATCACATCAGGAAAAAACTACCATAAGGTGACTTTTAAACAAATGATTTCAAAATTTGCATTTTGTTGATAACTTATGGTAATGGTAGTAGCGAGAGCATCCAAACACATATTTGGCCAGCCCTGAGAGGAAGTCACCCCGGGTCCAAAATAAGTAAGGCCCCTTCCATGCATCAATGTTGTAGTACTGATTTATTGGCCCATGGATCCGCAAATCATATATATCACCCGTTAGAGGCGCAAAACCATTGCGCCGCTTGAAGCGCTTCGATGTTGGGCCAGCCCATTTCAGCGGAATTTCATTTTATTTTTTCTTCTTATATGTTTCTTTTTCATTTATCTGTATCCTTTTTATTTCAATTTTCGTGATTTTGAAAATTTTCAAGTTTTAAAAATGTTGTATTTTTTGATTGTGAACAAATTTTGAATTTGAACATTTTTCAAAAATGAACGTTTTCAATTTTAAACAATTTTCGAATGGGAATTAATTTTGAATTTGATCAATTTTGCAACATTAGCAACTTTCTAATTTGAACAAATATCAAAAGCGAACAATTTTCAAAGTTGAATATTTTCAAATCTGAACCTTTTAAAATTTGATTTTTTTATGTGAACAAGTTTCAGATTCAAACAATTTTCGAATGTGAATAACTTCAGAATTTGATGAAATTTCGAATATGAACAATTTTAGAATTTAATTTTTTTTAAATAGGAACATTTGTAAATTTGACCAATTTTCAAATGTGAACAAATTTCGAATTTGATTTTTCAAATCTGAACATTTTCCAAAAATTGAAAATAAAAGAAAACAAAACATACAGAAGAATAAAGAAACAAGCAAAAAAAAGAATTGAAAAAATATTAAACAAAAGGAAAAAAGAGATGGACTCGCCGAATGGGCCGGCCCATTATCGGGTGCCCTCGGGCGACAATAGAGCGAAGCGCCACCGGCGGGCAATGTATAAAATCTCCCCGTTGCTGAGCTCCCAGCGCAGAAAAAACCAAGACTGATTTTTGGCAACCCACAAACGGTGGCCTTTTTTTTTAGGGTAAGGAGTCAAGGAGAGAGGAGATAGGAAATGTTTCTGGTTCGACTCGAGTACAACGCCAGCCATGATGTAACATGATTTTGCAAAGAGTTAAACGCTTGAGAGGTCATGAAGGTGCCACGAATGAGCGCATTAGTCACGAACTCAAAGAAATGCAAAGTATTGGTCACATAGTTGTGAGTTAGAGCCACGTTGGTCACTCCGCCACTCCGGGCGTTTAGTCGCTGACGTGGCTGACTATTTTTTACAATTACACCCTTACAATTTTACTTCTTTTAATTGTTAGTTCCTTTTTTGTATTTCGTTTAACTTTATTTCTTTTAATTACAAAGGGAATGCCGAGGGGAACCACCAGCTGCTGCTCGTGCTGCCGAATCTTCACGAGAAGCACCCGAGCTTCTTTTCGGTGGTGAGCGCTTGCTGGATTCGGCCGTCGGCGATGGGTCTATGCCCCAGGTCCTGCATCCTGCTTGGCCCCGTCCCGGCCGGCGGCCGCCGCTTCCCCTACCTGATGAGCTCGAGGAGGCGGTGCAGCACGCACGGAACGAGCTCGACGCCCTCGCCCGCAGCATGGCGCGGGGGGCACGGAACGAGCTCAACACCCTCGCCCACAGCACGGCGCGGGGGGCACGGAACGAGCTCGACGTCGACACGTCGACGCACGGCATGAGATCTACGGCGAGGCCTCGACGACCTCCTAAGCGCGACGCTGACGACGACGTCCATGTCGACGCCCTCCCCTGCATCCCGCTCGTGGCCGGCGAGGCGACGCTGCGCGCGTAGGGTGCTCGAGGTCTGTCGTCGGGCGTGCACACAAACAGAATGGCTGGCCTATATTACATCCTAGGGATTAATAGATGCAAAGAAAAGAAAAGAAAACTTAGGGTGTATTTTTAAAGAAAAACTGCCACGTCAGCGACTTAACGCCCGGAATGACGGAGTGACCAACGTGACTCTCTAAGTCACAACTATGTGACCAATTGTTTGCATTTTTTGAGTTCATGACTAATTCGCTCATCCGTGACAACTTCGTGACCCCTCAAACGTTTAACTCTTTTGCAAACCTCCTGGCTCCCGTACCTGTAACTTTATTCTCTCGTAATTCATGTTCAGCGTTCATCCACAAGCTATGATCGTCAACTAGGACACATAATAATGCAGGAATGCTATGCCATATCTCTTGTCTGATCGCTCGTGATTCTTTCGTCTAAGGACGGTCGTAAATAGTTGTAAATTTTTTATGTTTGTAACTTTTCTTGAAATAGTGAAATTTCGTTGGTTGTCGCCTATGGTTTTTAACCCGTCTCATTGGATGAGGTTTTTCACGTCAAATTCTCATGTCCCTGTGTTGATATTATTTTTCTTTAGCGTTTTATTGCCTATCGTCTATAGCGGTGCTTGGGGCTAGATTCGGTACAAGTTTGTGGTTGCCATGATAGACTTCGGAATCAATCTTTCGGGACCGGAAAAAATAGATGAGGCAGAGATAGTCATTGAATCTGAGCTCTATGAATAGAAACCTAGATTTCATGATTAATGAATGTCAAATTTTCGTTTCTGAATCGGACATATTGGGCACGTAAAACCCGTTGTTCAAGGACTGCTTAATACTTGACATAACGGAAAGAACTAGTCTTATAGCACAGTAAATGGAAAAGAAGATTCACGCAACCCAGGAAAACCCGCTGTCTATGACAGATTTCGACCATAGAGCATAGACTACGGGGCAAAAAACCTGGCGACCTATACTATCCTATTACAGTCCAAATACCAACAATAAGTTCAAAGAGTACCAAAAAAAGACACATTATAACCGATCACAAAGCAATGACACTGTCGCATCATTCAGGGCGAGAGCTGGGCAGTCTCATTCTCATCCTCAGCCTGAGCTCTCCCCAGAAGCACCACACTAGTTTGAAGTGGGAAGTTTAGCCGAACTCGTGAGGCAAGCAAAGCATGCCCATTCTCTCCATGTCCGTCTCGCCGGCACTGGAGCAGGTGTACCAGCGTCGACTGTGGGCCGGGTCTCTGATTCAGCCACCTCTAAGTAGGACACGTTAGCTTCTTCTGCTTCGCCGTTGTCGTTGACTGTGGGCCGGGTTTCTGCTTCAGCCGCCTCCGCCGTCCCCATGTGCGACGCTCTAGCTTCTCGTGCTTCGATGGTCTATGTAAAAGAAAGAAATAATGGTAAACGGAAGAAAGATAATCGATTAGAAAAATTCAGAAACTGCAGCAGTCTATAATAAGAGATGGAGGGGTAATAGTACCGTACCTCATTCTCATAGTGCCTCGCAAGAAAAAGGGTGGGACAGTTGGGATGAGTGTAGATTGCTTGCCTCACAGCTGCGTCCACCTCCTCCACATCCTTAGCACTGGCACCGAAGCAGTTGATATAAGCTACAACTTTTTGAAGCGAAGGGAGGTTCACGAGGCTATCAAGAAAGTCAAAGCCAGTGCATGCATCCTTCGAGGTCCGCGGAACCAAGAAGAACAAAATGGATTCAAGGTACAGCATACTTCCCTGCAGAAACGTGAAAGGTGCAGTGATCCTACATGCCCTCAACTTCGGAAACGCACCATCAGGGAATTCCATGCCCGCCGGCAGAAACACGGTGTCAGCGAGAACACGCAACTGCATCATCCTCCCTAGGGTAACCACATCCTCCTCCTCCAATTCATGCAGTCCCACGTATAGGGTGGAGAGGTTCGGAGGAGGCGAGGAATTAATCCACGCCGGGAGCCTAGTGAAATTGACCAATATGAACAGCTCACGGAGCTGCCGAGGGGGCTCATAGTTATTCCAGGTATCTGCATCCATATTCGACCACCACAGGCCAGGAAGTCGTAGGACTTGGATTTTCCGCAGATTGCATATAGACTCAGCAAAAGTCTTCGACTGCTGATTCAAGCCTTCTCCACTGAAACTGCAGATGAGCACCCTCAGCTCTGTCAGCTTGCCGAGCTGAAATATAGATGACTCTTCATCACGATCAGTAGTACACAAATATAGCTCTTCCAAGGATGTCAGTTTTCCTATCCAATTCGGCACTCTTATACAAACATTGTCCCCATCAGCGCGCAGGCGCTTCAGTTTCCTTAGCAAACCAATACTATGAGGCAGTTCTTTTATCTTGGTGTCCCTCAAGTCCAGTGTCTGCAGAAACTTCAGATATCCTATATCTTCTGGGAGCTCACTAACAGGTGTGTTCTCGAAACTCAAATATCGCAACTGAGGTAACCACCGAAGATGCTCAAGATGGTAAGGACGGTCTGTCTCAAAACTGCAGTTTTCCATAGCTAGAACACGTAACACCGGAAACTTTGAAAGTGGTGGCATCACACTGAGATTACACATGGTGGCATAGCATGACCTCAGTTTCAGCATGCTAGTGTTAACCAAAGGGTCGTCCTGCTCTTCAACTCTTGTTTGGACAGCCAACCTATGAGTAGCGCTTTGCGAAGATGAGTATTTCCCATTACTATCAAGTATGGTAACAAAATTTTGTTCTTTCGACAAAAAGCAAATCATATCTAGGACCATATCATGAACGCGGCAGCCACATATGACAAAATCAACTTTATCCTCTACAGGCTGAATCATACTTCTGTCTACTAGATCAGTGAAGTATCCCTCTCCGGTTTCATATAATCCTGCCCCTTGTTCCTCACGAACAAATCCTTCGGCTATCCACTTCCATATCAATGAATCTTTCATGATCAAAGAGTCTTCAGGATATATACTCAGGTGCAACAAACAAGACCGTAGATGGCAAGGTAGATCATAATAGCTAAATGATAATATCTTTCTTGTGTTCTCGACATATGTGTTAACTCCATCCCCAAAACCAATAGATGTATACACCTTGGGCCACACCTCCAATGGTTTACCAACCAACAAACTAGCTATTGTAATGATAGCTAATGGCACACCACCGCATTTATGTATAAGTTTATTGATTATCTCAGCCGGTTGATCATAAGGGCATTTCTCTTTACCACCAAATAATCTTAAATAGAACAATTCTTCAGAGGAATCACGAGAAAGTGGTTCCAGCTTGTAAACATGACCGGTCTTCGCGGCGACTTCACGAATGCGAGTTGTTATGATTATTCGACTTCCACGATTGTTATTCACCATAGCACATTCAATTATTTCCCATATCTTTAAATCCCATACATCATCAATAACAATGAAGTACCTATCCCACGATAGTGCAAGAGGCATGAATTAGATAGTAAAACTATCTCTAATGTATGCTAAAATAAAATCCATATCAACCACCTCAATAAGGATTTTGAATGTATGGTCTTGTTCAATCTACAACAGGGTGCAATAAAAAAGAGAGAAAAATTCCACTTGAGAAATACATACAGGAATTATATTGATCCCATTTTATTTCATCGCCACTACATTTTATCAATTTGTGAGATGCAAAACCTACTTAGGTGATGGAAGTAGTTTTGTTAGATGTATGCATTTGCCAAGTTCATTAAGATGGAATCCATCCTGACAAGTAATGACACAATACAAGTTTTGCGTGAGTGGACGTGCATGCACACTACGCACGCAACCGTGTGATGTCGCCCGCTATGGACATGTGTCGCAATCGCCGGTGCACAATGGTTGAGAGGCGTATGCCCTGCATGCATGCAAGCCCCTCACCACGAACCGTCGTGGTGTGGGCCTAACGGCTCTCGACTTCCAGCTCTCCCTTCCGCGTTGCGTACACGGACTGTCGAGGGTCCTGAACCAGCGGAAAACCCACTCTCTGCCCTCAAGACATCAGGACCCGAGACACGGTGTTACCACGCTCGTGTCATGCATGGGAGAGGGCAGATCTAGGATGAAACTAAGTTTTTACAATGATTGGGTTGTGTTGGTATTTCTGTCTGGAGTCATGTATCTTCCCATGGGCTTACAACAAAAGGAGGGTTTCAAAGAGCCCATGAGAGGATGGCATTAATTGGCGATCGTCATCAAGTCTAGGAAGCGCAAGTTTAAGATGAACATCTCTAGAAGACCATATGTTGAATCTTGTCGTCCATTTGGTGATAATTGATATGTGAAGATGTGCTCTAATGAAGCTACCCGATAGTAGTTTATGGGGTAGCAAATTGTCAGTCTTCACCAAGCAACAATCATATGGGGAAGCATTCCGGCTTGAAGGAAGCATAAAGACTTGTCATCAAGATCAAGTAGAGGATGTGCAAGGGAAATGTATAACCTTTCTAAACTCTCTTTTACCAGTCTCAGAGTGTGTTTTTTTTGGGAGAGCAGGTTATCGGATAGATAGCGGAACTATTCAGAGGGCTTTCGGTAGAGTAGCTTGATCACATCATCTTAGGGAGCTCAATCCTTTTCATACTTTCCATCTTCCTATTGCTTCTTCTTGGTGTTTCAGTATGTGAGTTTCTTAATCTTGTTTCTACCTATCCAAGTTTATCGAAAACATAAATTGTACGCATTTTCTATTGCGTTTTCGATGTTGGAGGTTTTGCCGGTTCTGTGTTACGGTAGGTCTTGCATCTCTATACTTGTGGTATTTACTCTCTTGCTAATTCTTGGTTTTTTTTGCATGAAGGGAGAACTTGTTTTTAGCTTCAAAACAAACCCAAATTCATTGAAACAGGAATCCGGATGGAAAAGGTATCGCGTTTTTCATACGAGGGGTTTTCCTATTTTTGGAGGTCGGTTTCCAGTTCGAAATTTTCCGGGTTTTCCATACCTGGAGTTTTCTGGGTGAGTATAGTTCTATACTTCTTCGGCATGGTTTAAATGCTGGAATTATTTGGATTTTGTACCTGGCGTTGTGTAAAATGCATAATGGAGATAGACCAATTAGATTCCTCTCAGTCCCTCCAATGTGTCTAGGTGAACACAAAATTCCCCATCATTTTTTACTTTTCGAACCCTTCCTCCTCTCAATCCCTCCAGTATTTCTTGCATATTTTTTACGGGTTTGAGAGAGGAGATCCAGATCTACAATCTCCAATAATATATTCCTCCTTTAAGTGAGGGGGAACCTACTCGATCTAGAGATTCGAATAATTGGTCGACTTTCTCCCTTTTTTATTTGTCTACAATTTTTTCATGGCATTTGTTATTTTGGTGGGATTTAAGGGTGGAGAATTTCATTACCCTTGTTGTTCTTGCATAAGTGTTGAGCTCTCCATTTCAATTTACTAAGAGTGGAGAGACCGTGAGCTTGTTCTCTTGGAGGGAGACCTAGTTGGCTTGGAGATTCGTGCCGCACTGGCCATCTCCGGAGTGGAGACAACACCCGAAGTCCAAATTCTCCAAAAGCGACGCCTCCAAGAAGGAACAGTAGACAAGCGTCGTCGCCGCCCAATCGTAGATCTTATCTTTTCACCCTGGAGTAATTCCTCGCTCTAAAAAAATGCCTTCAAAAAGGCCATTGTCGGGCACAACTAATTAAGGCCAAACATTGGATTTTCACCGTGAAAGGTAAAACTATGTACTCCTCCTGTGATGCCACCTCCGCTTGCCGTTGCCGCTGCCGCTGCTACAAGTCACGAATCACCAAGCAAATTTCTCATCGCCTCGAGGACTCGGTCTGCCATTATTAGACCTCAGACCTCAGCCGCCATGACATTCCCACCACTATCGTCACCAAAAAAATTGAATATCGAATTGTCTCATGGTGACAATAGACAACCAAGTTTCGCGTCACTCCATCCTGCAACTCGCAGCCAGAAATATGGATGCACATGACCGAATCCCATCCGATCCAAATATCGAGGAGCGTCTTGCACCAATCCATGAAGATCTCTGGCTGAAGTTCCGGAACACGTCGACGAAAAGATTGAGGAGCACTGATCACGTAGACCATTGCCTTGCTGCGAGAAGAACACTAGGACCACCGTGTTTATTCACAAGACCAGGCCTCCACGCCGCCGTTCACCTCCCTACTGGACTGGCCGTAGAGGAGAAGGTAGCCCCGTAGTGTCCGCACTAGCTCAGATGAGCCCTAAATCCCATATCGGCCCTAAAGCCCAGATCAGATCCGAGCAACGCGGACGCCGGTAGTGCGCTAGCACCTCCATGACGCGCATCCGCTGGAGGACATCAGGCACCAGCCGCGACGGCCGCGTCGCCCTGCACTCCCAGCCAACGCCCCACCTTGCCCATGGAGCGCCACCGCGGAGCACCTCTCCTGCCCTCCGTCTTTGACGGGAAGGGCGCCGCCACCGCCACCGACAGCAGCGACGGCCTGAAGAGTCGAGATCGGGGAGGTGGAGTTCTAGGGTTTGTGGGCGCCTCCGGAGTCGCTCGGGGGAGGAGCGACTCGGGAGGGAGGAGGAGCGACTCGAGGAGAAAGATCTTAAAGCTGCACCAGCACCTCCATGACGCAGATCTGCCGCAGGACATCAGGCACCAGCCGCCACGGTCGCGCCGCCCTGCACCCCCAGCCAACGCCCCACCTAGACAATGGAGCGCCGCGGAGAACCTCTCCTGCCTTCGTCTTTGACGGGACGGGCACCGCCACTGGCGTCGGCAGCAGCGGTGGCCTGAAGAGTCGAGATCGGGGAGGTGGAGTTCCAATGTTTGAGTGAGGGCGCCTCCGGAGTCCATCCAGTTTATCGTGATTGTGAAGCTACTGCTTTTCTGTTGTGTATGATGAGATATAATATGGCATGGAATGGCTTAGTAAACCTCACCACACTCAGAGCAAGTTAACCACATCTGGTCTCATGTGGGCTATCAATATCATACACGGACCATTGGCATCAAAAGATCCAAAATCAAAACGTGCGGTGCGGCCAACCAAGCAAAGCAAGGACCAATGCAGTCTACCAATCATGTGACACAACATGGTTTAGAGACTGTTTTTGCTAGGACGGGCACTAAGTTTAATTCCAACGCGATCGCTTGTCTACTGTATCGTGCATTCTTAGCAACGTGCACATTATTTCTGGGTCTGTCTCACAAGTGTGCGCCACAGCGTGCATCATGGGACTACTTCCGCATTATTATGTAATTTCATCTAACGCCTAACGTTGGATGATATATATATACAAGTTAAACCTCAATAATTTTCGTCTATCTAAAATTACGTTGTGTTTTAGTTTTTAATTAACCTTTTTTTCTTTGAGAACTTCGCGTCTGGGAGCCATATGATTAAGCTTTCGGGAGAAACAAATGTCTCGGTTACAGTAGAATTACACTGCAAGGGCCATTGGCCATGCCCACAAACCACCAGCGACAGAAGCCACTTTGGGACGACCGTAGAACTGGCTAGG
This sequence comes from Poa pratensis, assembly GCA_947311845.1. Classification (NCBI taxonomy): domain Eukaryota; kingdom Viridiplantae; phylum Streptophyta; class Magnoliopsida; order Poales; family Poaceae; genus Poa; species Poa pratensis. The sequence goes on from CAMZMU010000054.1 coordinate 48,708,313, forward strand.
CTGCAAAACATCGCCCTAGCCTATTACTGGCTGAACCCCACTTCTACAGAATAGCCAGTTTTGCCACTCTTGATGCGGGCATGCAGGATCCCGCATGGTAGTTTAAGATGGAGGAATACTGGCTTAAGGTGGTTCATACCATAAATTCTTGACTTCGACCAAAGCTAAAACACATGGTAATTTGAGATGAAGAAATACTGGATAAGGTGAATGGTGCATACCTTCTATTCTCAAGTAGTCGTCGGAGTTTGTCGATGAGTTGTTTTTCATCCAATGTGGCTAGATCACCCTATCCTCATTCTTGTCCAGCTTCAAGAGAGTTTTTTCTTCTTCCGAAAGATTCGGCTGTGCCAGCTTTGTTTCAATAAGCAGGAACAAATCCAAGAGAATATCTTTGAAAACTTTCTTCACTTCAGGGTTTCGACCCACTGAAACAAATGCCCAACGATCAAACTGTGCTTGAAGCCTATCATACAAGGCCTTGGCAAGAGTTGTCTTGCCAAGTCCTCCAATTCCACAAATTGAGACTATCTTGAGCTGCTGCTCGGAAACGCCACCGTCGCCGCCTATCAGCCTCTTGGTTAGATCTTGCCTTGGGCCTTGAATACCAATGAGATCCTTCTGGTTCTTGTATAGAGCTAACAGACGAGGGTCAACGTTGTTGTTAATGCTAGCTTGGTTAGCAACAACGTCATCAACCTTGTATATTTTACGCCGAAGAGCTACCTCATGGGCACGATCCTTGATCTCCTTGATCGCGTCGGCGATCACATGGCGAGACTTCACTTTGGAGAAGATGTTTAACATCTTCTCAGTTAGCTCTTTGAGCTTGTTCGAGTCGGGAGCAGGACCAGAGCCCTCGATGCACACCAAGAAGTTGTCAACGACATCCTCCATGTCATATGACAGCTCCCTGACATCGTCGGCCCAGATCTTCACCTGCTTGTCGAGCTGGTCCCATGGCACCTCGGCCACCTTGATAAGGGCAGCGTGCATGCTTGTCATCTCTTTCTGGAGAAATCCAATGTCTTTCTTTGCGCCTTTCTGCAGCTTGTACTCCTCCATGAGCAGCTCGCCCAGCTTGGGGAGCAAGCTTCCCATGGCACCCGTCACCACCTGCATGCCTCTCTTTTTGGTCGCTCTCAGTTTCTGGATTAATTGGTAGCTAACAGGGGGTGTAGATCTATGTGTACTTATAAATGGATGATGAACTATGCGTTGATCGTGTGCAATGCCGTGTGGTAGTAGTGGAAAGGCGTAATGTGCTGTGACGACTTAAGATATGGACAATTATGGAGTACTCTATATGCAAGATGGCTTTGCTTATTAGTTTAAGTTTTGCAAGTGGAAATGGTCCATGTGTAGTTTCCTCGATGTCTGAAAGCAATAAGGCAAGGTCCCAATATATGCGTGATACACGGTTGTTTTCACATGCGTCATGTGTGCTTCTTTCTTTTGACCGAGACTACGGCGGACAGAGTGTCGGTCTGAACCTATCCAATCATAAAAAGTCAGAGATGCAAGAATAGTATTTAGACACTAATTATAGGACAGACAGCTCAGTGGTAACGTGCTAGTCTGAACCATTCAAATCATACAAAGTCAGAGATGCAAGAATAGTATTTTCACCTTAATTATTGAAAAGCCAGGTTACTGCATCTTAAGAGGCAACACTAGAATGTAGAAACGTAAAGCTACAAAGACGATGCCAAGTGCAAAAGCATAATCCCCCTGTCGTGAACCAGAGATAAGCGAACCGTCGAAAAAAAAGAGGTTGTCGGAGGAGCCGGAAAGCACCATATGAATATTAGTGTGGGACGCAAAATTCATTTCCGTTCTGGGACACCCAAACAAGTTGTAGCTCAATCTTGTGTGGGACTTTCTCCGCCTTCCACTTTTACCAACAATGAGTTTTGAATCCTACTCCCTCCGTTCCAAATTAATTGACTTCCATTAGTCCACATGTGGATGTATCTATACGTGTAACATGTCTAGATACATCCATGTGTAGACAAATGGAAGTCAATTAATTTAGAACGGAGGGAGTAGATACAACAAAGAAGGGATCCCTACCAAAAACGGTCAGAGTGGACGAGGGCACGGACGTTTCACGACAGAAGGTTAAGAAACTTGCTCATAATTAACTGCGAGGGCACCAGAAGACAGACGAGAAGAATCCTATATACTATTATAAACTAGCTGCTGGGAATCCTTTAACATGTATATATCTCCCTGTCAGTAGCTAACGGGAATCCTTGTTAGCTGTGGGTGAGTTATCAGATAAGAATCTTCAGCTACCGTCAGTTGAGTCCTCCAACCTGTATCTCTCATCATACAGTAAACATTGGCATCCTTCCTGTCGGTAGCTACTGGGAATCATTATTAGTATATATTATCGAATCATTGTTTACACTAACTACTAATGTAGAGTTCTCAGAAGAGTCTTCAGCGCCGACACCACGCGTAGTGACGGTTCAGTAAATCATATGGGATGGGCCATTTTAAACATACTAGTAAGCACTGGCTTAATTTTTTACATTCAGTGATATCGGAACTCTCGAGGTCCTATTTCCTTGCTGCCACTCCACGCGGATTCGAAGGAAATGCTCCGCAAATTAACTTCGACCGAGTAGGCGATAATATGCTGCTGCTGCAGGTAAAAAGGCAAGTAAAATAAAAATGCATTGAGAATCAGGAGTCTCGTCTCGTTTACCTCGAGGCGAGGCAGTTTGACTGTTTGAGGACAGCTCTGATGCTCTCCCTTGTCGTGAATCCTTTCGGCCAGTTCAACCTTCCTCTTCTGATGTACTTCTCCGTGTGCTTGCTGAATGTACACAACACATGAAAAACATAAAGTTGCAAATATAACACTGGATAGGATCTATGGTGCAGTCATGCAGTGCATCCTATATAGTGGTCCCTCCGATCGGCAAAGATTGTCGTGAGGTGTCTAAAAATTTGTACAAGCTTGGTTGGTTTCCACGACAATTATTTCCAACCGAAGGTAGTACCGTTTTTGCTAACATACTTTTACTGATAAATGCATTAGTGATCAGTTGTCATGACCGGATTACTGCCTCCATGGAAGAGACAGACCTTTTGCAGGACACCGAGAAAAACAAACAGCCCCCACTGTCGCGCCACGGTGAAAGTTGGTAAGAGAATATGAATTATATGATTGGCAAACTAACTTGTAGCAAAATAATGGGTATGAAAAGGAGTAGCCTATCTTGCACAAACAAGTGCGCATCGAGAAAGAAAAAGACGAGGAACTGATTGATCATCCGCCATACCTCCGACTTATGATAATAATTTTCTGCACACTATTAGTCTCTTCTTTGAGTATGCTACTTTTATGAAGAGTATGACGGATGTCGCCACAAGAGAACTGCTAGACGCCTAGACCTATTGAACACATATGCATATATGGTTTGTTGCAGATTTTATACGTCTCAGAAGCACGGTGACTTCCAGAGTTCCAGTGCACAAATACTATTATGAGGTGATAGTATTATAAAACAATAGTAGTAGGATTGATGCCACCGAAAGAATCATACCGTATACATTACGCACCTTCCACTTCTAAGATTAATCGTGTCATTAATTAATACTAATATGCAGGGACAAGAGTGGTATGATAACTCTAGTCTCGATAAACTTGTTAGCAAGGCTGATGAACTAGATGAGGATGACACTTCCTATTCATTCCCTGTATCAAAATTAGAATATTATAAAGTGTTCCCTTACTATGGTAACGAAGGTAAAAGTCTAAAGTTAATCTATAAATCTCTATCCTTTCATTCCAGGGACAAGAATTTATGTTTGGGAAGTGCTATGGATTTTCAAATCCATTGAAATGGAGAGGGGGAGCTGTGGCAGCTGACGCCAGTTTTGCATATACTTTTTTACATGAGTAATTATCTTTCCATTCAAATATCCACCGGTCCTCAGTTCATTATCATTGTTTTCTGTCTGGTATATTGAATGATAAGAGAAAGTTCGTCACATTCCTGTGCTTGTGCTGCAATGATAGACAATGGGAGATGGAACTGCTCAGATATATCATTTCAGATAAAGAAATGAATTTTGTCAAGCTGATGTCCTCATGTCCTGATCCTTGGAGAAAGTGTATAGATGTGGAAACTCCTTCACTGTTGTTGGCTCCATCCATTTATCTTGCCAAATTCTTTCAGTTCTCTCTGTGCCAGGTTTAACATTTGTCAAATTCAAATTTATCCACAAAGACAAACAGTCCTTTCACCAAAACGATCAACAAGGATAGTTTGTGGAAGTCTGTTCTCATTATGGTGTGCTTGCCATAAGACAAACAGTCCTTTCACCCATGTAATATCAGCAATTGATTCATGAATTTGAATAAGTTACTCATCATAAGGGATATATTCTGAATGCATCCATGCTATTTTCTGATTCACTCTCAATGCATCCATGCTATTTCCTGCAATAATATAAGACTAAATTGTGTATCAAGAAATTTGTTTGGTTTTAGATTCATGCCATGCAGATTTTGTGTGCAGACTTGTGAAAATAGAAACATAAATTCATGTGCTAACAAACGAATTTGGCACTTCAAGGCGAGTTCCTATTTCATGCCGTGCATATCGCTAATTTTTTTTTAATAATACATTTTTTTAATTAAATTCGAAAAATATTACGCAAAATAACGAAATTTCAAAAATAATACGGCCTCGGCCAGGGCTGGGCCGATTAGAGCCTGTCGGCCAGAGCTGGGCCGATAAGGCCTTCGGCCGACGCCCGCGCGTGTCAGAGAAGCTTATCGGCCAGGGCTAAGCCGACTAGGCCATATCGGCCAAGACTGGGCCGATAGAGTGCTGTCGTCCTTAGCTGGGCCGATAAGACCTACTGCTCCCTCCGTTTTTCCCTCCACTCCCTCTCCTTTTTTAAACAAAAATGCATACAAATTATAGATAAAATGAAAGTCTAAATTTAAAACACAGATGGAGACTAATTACAGATGAAATTAAACTCTAAATTTAAAACACTGATCCACACATATTACAGATAAAAACATAGTCCAAATTTAAAACATTGATCCACATTTATTACAAATAAAAGCACAGTCCAAATTTAAAACATATCCTAGTTTCTTCCCCTTCCTCTTGGTCCTCGCCTGCCTCGCCCACGTGGAGCAGCTGCTCTAGTTGCCGGAGCAGCATTCGTAGGTGGGAATTTGGTACAACCAGTGTCCCTGTGACCAAAATCATTGCACAAGAAACATTGCACTGTTGGGCCTCCGGCTTCAGATTCATCCATACCATTTCTGATACGCTTGCACGGTCGTCTACCTCTACCGGGACGCAGTAGCCTTGGGTCGGGGATGTACTGCCTTTCATTAGGGTCAACCGTGTTGAAATTACCCACAGCTCGAAATCCCACCATTTCACCGGTCCAGGTATTAAGAACAGACTCGTTAAAATAATATGGTGAAACGAACGAGTTGGCTGACAGTCCGAGTTGCCCACACGCAGCCAATACATGGGAGCAGGGCAGGTGAAGCAATTTTGGTTTATTGCATGTGCAGTCACATGTTGGTCGGGCTTCATTTCCAATTCTCACCTCATGCGTTCTGAGCTGATTTCCGCAACCAAATTTGTCAGAAGGTAAGCGTACCTCGAACCTCCTTTCTTGATTTCCTATGGCCTGCACAACATGAGTACGAGCTTTTGCCATCTTCCTATCCAAAAGTGTTTGACGTCAACATATGTGCCTGGATTACGGGCCTGCAATATGTGGAGGAGCCGAACAACTGAGTCATATGAGTCTAGGAACGATCCGAATCTTTTCTCAAGTGCCATCTGCTTGGCCCTCCAAGCTTTGCCATAAGATATTTTGTACTTGAACCTGGTGAACACCTTATGCTGAATAGCCTTCGCTTCCATAGCTTTGCCCTGTACTATTTCTGAGTACAGCAACCGAGCTATAAGCGTCGACGAAATGTTACGATGATCTTGAGGAATACTTTCAATTCTACATGTGTGCTGTACTACGTCGCTCACTTTCCAGTTTATGCCGAAGTGAGGACGATAACCGTGCACCCTTCCAGGACACCCTGCTACCTCACATTCCATTGTCAGATATTTTTTACTCGACACCTTGGTTTTGAATGTCTTGCAAGTCGACATTGCCCACTTAATGATTGCGTCTTGCAAATGTTGCTTGTCGGTATATAGAGCACCCGCAGCAACCTGGTTCTGATGGTATTCCCAGGCAGAATCATGACCATCGTTCACTGTCATTGACGACGAGAAATCATGACTCCATGACGCAGGATTTGGCACCACATGTTCGTCATCCGACTCGTCGGAATCATGCCCATAAGCACTACCACCATCTTCGTCTTCCTCTTCCATCATTTGTTGGAATACATCGTCTGCAGCTGTCTCAGCGCCATCTTCATCTCCCTCTTCCATCTGCTCTGCCTGACTATTTTGGCCAGATTCATAAGTACCACCTCCAACATCTCCCTCTTCCATCTGCTATGCCTGACTATTTTGGCCAGATTCATAACCACCACCTCCAACATCTCCCTGATTATAATCATGTCCAGAAAATTGCATCTCCTGACTACTCTGGCCAGGATCGTGCCCTCCCTCGCCTTCAGGCGGAATCACCTCCTTCGCGACAGGTATCAGTAAGGCATGAGGGGTACATCCCCTGCTTGCGCAGCCTTGCAACCATCGCACCATCTGAGAGGTCCGCTCTATGGGCCTCAAATAAAAAAACACCGGGGACCTTGTCTTCGTCCACAGTGCATGCACACCGACAGTGTCTGTTTGAGGATTAAGCCCTAAACACGCTGCCAACCAATCTTTCAGCTGACTTATAGACCATGTTTCTGGGTCACTCAGTTCCAACTCTGACCATCGAAACTCACCCAAATCAGCTCCATGCTCATTTACCACAACTTCGCCAGGACCATAGTAAAACAAACATTTCACTAAATTACTCATCTCAACAACCTAAAAATGTGACACCAATTAACTGTTATAACCGGGAACAACTATATACTTAATATTACTAGCGCAACAGTAAACCCTAATTAGCCAGATAAACGCATACCCTTGAAGCGTGCCGATTCAATGGACCAGCACCGTCACCACCACCGCTGCACCACCAGCAACACCACTGCACCACCACCACGCTGCACCACCACCACCCTACACGAACCTCCACCTAAACTCCATCATTGCTCCAACCAAACAACACGAAATCACACAAAAACCTAACCCATCTGTATATCTGAGCTGCCTTAACTCTCTAACATTTCTAGGAGGAAGATTTGGTGGCTGGATGGACAGATCGCCGCTGAAACGCAGCAAGGAGCTGCTGGTTTTCGAGAGGAAGAAGAAAAGGAGAGAGAGGACGCGAGGAAGAAGATGTGGCCAGGATTGGCCTTATCCAGCACCCTATCGGCCCAGTACTGGCCGACAGGCCTGTCGGCTAAAAGTTGGCCGATTAGTACCCACCCGTGACGCGTGACGGCCTGTCGGACGCTGGCCTGGTCCACCATGCGACCTTGTCGGCTAAGACAGAGCCGATAAGGCCTTATCGGCCCAGCTCTGGCCGACAGGCTCTAATCGGCCCAGCCCTGGCCGAGGCCGTATTATTTTTGAAATTTCGTTATTTTGCGTAATATTTTTCGAATTTAATTAAAAAAATGTATTATTAAAAAAAAATAGCGTGCATATCTAGCTCGCCTTGACTCAGTCTACGCTGGGCTGCCGAATTGAAGGTTTTCCCCAAACCTACCTGGGTCTCCCGCTCTCCGCCGACAAACTGAACCTATCTCACTTCGCTCCGTTGATGGCAAAAATCGACAAGTACCTCTCTGGATGGAATGCTCTGCTGCTGTCATCGGGTGGGAGGGTGATCTTGATCAATGCCGTCCTCGATGCCCTCCCCTCCTTTGCGATGGGTGCTCTGGACCTGCCTCCCCCGCTCCTCCGCCTTGTTGAGGGCGTGCGCCGTGCCTTCCTGTGGGATGCCAAAGATCGCCGGGCCAGTGGCGCCAAATGCCTCGTGGCTTGGACTGATGTGTGCCGCCCCAAGTCCGAGGGCGGGCTGGGCATTCGCTGCCCGGCCGTGAAGAACGAATGCCTCCAGCTCAAGCTCGTCCACCGTCTGCACTCCCAGGTTGCCGCGCTGTGGCCACGGTGGGCGCGGAGCTCGCACTCTGGCCGCGAAGCAGCGGGGCATCACTGGAAGCACCTGGCGGCGCTGACGCCGCTTTACCACGGAATCTCGCGCGTCTCTATCGGCGACGGCACGCGCGCCGCGTTCTGGTGGGATACCTGGCTTGGTGACCTGTCGCTGGGCGTGCGCTTCCCTGCTCTCTGCTCACATGCCGTGAAGTCGGGCGCCACGGTCCGCGACGTCCTCCGTCTTGGCTTGCGGCATGCCCTCGTGTCCAGACTCAACACTGCCGCCGAGCGTCAACTTGTCGTCCTTGAGACCCTCCTGCAGGACGTGTCGCTCACGGACGCGATCGACTGCTGGAGCTGACGCGGTGCCGCAAGAAGACCGGCGCTCTCAATGCCGGGGCTTTCTACAAGCTTCGCACTTGGGGCGGCGTGGACGCCCCATTCTCCTCCTTCGTCTGGGATAACTACGCACCATCCAAGGTACAATTCAGGTACAATTCTTTGCTTGGCTGCTCTCCAAAGCTAGAATCTAGTCTCGGGGGGTGCTGCTCCGCAAAAACATCCTCACCATCGCCGAGGCCGCCTGCCCCATCTATGCTGCGCCCGTGGAGACGGCGAACCACATCTTCTTCGAGTGCGGCTTTGTGAAGAGGTTCTGGACCTCGATCGGGGCCTATCTCCCCCGGACGCCGACGTAGGGGACCTGCACGCCTACAGCCTGTCGTGTGCGGTCCCGGCTGCCACCGCCACGACCATCACCCTCCTCTGCTGCTGGAGCATGTAGAAGCACCGCAATGCGGTCGCCTTCTGCGACCAGCGTCCGAGCTTACCTCTGCTGCGCAAATCTTGCCGTGACGAAGCCCATCTGTGGCGCGCCCGGCTGCCCGCGCGACATGCCGCGGATGCGGATTCATGGCTTACTTGCCTTGGCGAGAACGCCGCGAACGCACCTGTGTGATGTTTTTCCATGTAATTCTCCCCATGTAACTATCTGGCCTTTTGAGCCACTTTATTTCGTAAATGAGAAAATTCAGGTGGGGTCTTTGACCCTCCCGGTGACCACCCAAAAAAAAAATCTAGCTTGTTCCAGGGTTCAGCAGTCTGCACCAACTGCGTACGTCATATTATCAAGTCATTTGCCTGTAGGAAACAAAGCATAGCAATAACTAGAATTAAAAAAAAGGGAATGACAAAGCATCTGGAAATAAACGATTAATTTCTATCAATAAACCTGCTAAAGCACCAAACCATAGAGTACTTAGCACGGGTGCTACAGAGAGATATGTTTTTATATCCCGCATTAAAAATCCTCCTTCCTTGTTGGAATACATATATGATCAGAAACTCTTGCCCAAGATTGTTATTCTATATAAAATGAACCATATAGACGAAATTTTCCTATTCCTAAAAAAGAAAAAGATGACTTCTTCTTCCTATATATTACCAATTACCAAGGAAAAGTAATCTTTCTTTTATAGGCGAAATTCTATTGGATTTTAGATGTATATAATTCCTTAATTATATGAGACCAAAAAGAAGAAATGACAGGAGGCTTCTATATAGATAGAGAAATAAGAAGAAAATTACGATGTGGAAAAGAAGACAGGAATTGTGTACAATGGCATTGTACAATAATTTGGAAAAGGGATGTAGCGCAGCTTGGTAGCGCGTTTGTTTTGGGTACAAAATGTCACAGGTTCAAATCCTGTCATCCCTACCTATTACTTCATTTCTTCTTTATGGGCAGTAGAAAAGGGGTCGATTAAAGTAAAGTGGGTATAACTTGAATTTGTGGAGACTATACGTACGTGAGATACGTTAGGAATAGAAAAATATTTTCTTTTTGAATGAATGAAAGCGCTCTTAGTTCAGTTCGGTAGAACGCGGGTCTCCAAAACCCGATGTCGTAGGTTCAAATCCTACAGAGCGTGATTCCATCTATTTTATGTCGAAGAAGAGTAAAATAACTTAACAAAACAAAGTTGAATTGCAAATCGAATTTGACCTCCTCCAGACCAGAGAGGAGGTCAATAAAAAAATAAAAATTACTCAATCAAAGATCCAACTGATCTCCACGCCTGTATTGCAAATATGCAGTCACGAATAATCCCGCTAAAGTAATAGGAATTAGACCTAAGACGATTCCAAATAGAAAAACTTCAATCATTTCGATTTGTTCGAGGGGATAAAAAAAGAGGTACGATCTATCCCTAAATAGTACTCTAAATTATCCACGAATCTCAATGACCAAGAAAAGAATTCGTAATTAGTGTGGAAAAGAGTCCTAGAATACCAGGAATCTAAAAGAAAGATTTTTTTTTCTGACTTTATTAAGTCAATTCAAATAAGACGTATCTTGTTCAAGCCAATAAATAGAGCTGGGGTTATAGTTAAAGCAGCTAGTAGAAAACCGAAATAACTAGTTAAAGTAAGCATGAAAGGGTTAAATTCCTTTTATATTTTTTTTTTACTACATATTTTGGTAAAGCACTTACCTAAGTTATGGAAAATTCATCAGTTATTTTAGATAATAATAAATAATAAAAAAAAAGATAGAGTGAGATACGGAAGTGTAAAAGAAAGTAGATTCATCAGATGATACACTAGTCCCTAATTCCGAATCAAGAGATTGTTATGAAATTTTTCAATTGAGTAAAGTAATAAAATAATATTAAGAACTATATCATGTAATCCCATTGAAAAAATGGAATTCGATTTTAAGGTGAATTTTGGAATAAGAGATAAATAAACAATTGAATTTGAAAAAAAAAAAAAGCTCTTCTTCGAACTCCAACCAAAGTGGATTCGAAAACGAGTCACTTCAATTATCCTTTTAAGTTCTATCTTCTGTCTTTCCCTATTTCATCTCGTAAAGTTCCACGCTCGCAGTTTGTTCAAGAAAGTTAGACCTAATCCAACAAACAAGACAAGGATTAATTACGAATCTTGATTCTTCAAAGAATGTTTTCCTTCTTTTAGATTTTATACTGGATTATCTACTATTCTATTTTCTATTTATTAGATATTATGCTAACTAATGAAATTCTTTAACTTTAAAACAAAAAATTAGATTCGAAAAAGGGAAAGATTGGATTGGAAGAAAACTTTTAAGTAAAAAAGGATAGATTTCACATATACTTGTCCTTGTATTGTGTCAGTATGATAATATCCTTCCTAAATTCTTTATCCAAACCTATTTGATCATTAACTTAGATTTTCCCAAGATTTTGGCCGCTATTTCGAAATTATTATACTATTCCAAAGCCAATGAAAATAAGTAGGACCTCCAAAAATGGTGGGTTTTCTATTGATGCCGTGAATAACATATAGCTTACCTATAGACAAAGAACAAAAACGATAAAAAAGGAATTATGTTTCGAAACCAAGCAAAACCGGATTGCTGTGCCATAGGAAGGATAGCTATACTAATTCGGTATAATCAAAATACACCTTTGGTACAAAATTGACAATCTCACAAGGATGAAATATCAGTAATTTTCTATTTACTGGTTGATCCCATCTTTTACGGAATCAATTCCTTTTTTGAATGTACAAAAATTTGGGGAGCTCAGCATGTCTGGAAGCACGGGAGAACGTTCTTTTGCTGATATTATTACCAGTATTCGATACTGGGTTATTCATAGCATTACTATACCTTCCCTATTCATTGCGGGTTGGTTATTTGTCAGTACGGGTTTAGCTTATGACGTGTTTGGAAGTCCTCGGCCAAACGAGTATTTCACGGAAAGCCGACAAGGAATTCCATTAATAACCGACCGTTTTGATTCTTTAGAACAACTCGATGAATTTAGTAGATCCTTTTAGGAGGCCCTCAATGACCATAGATCGAACCTATCCTATTTTTACAGTGCGATGGCTGGCTATTCACGGACTAGCTGTACCTACTGTTTTTTTCTTGGGATCAATATCAGCAATGCAGTTCATCCAACGATAAACCAAATTCCAACTATAGAACTATGACACAATCAAACCCGAATGAACAAAATGTTGAATTGAATCGTACCAGTCTATACTGGGGTTTATTACTCATTTTTGTACTTGCTGTTTTATTTTCCAATTACTTCTTCAATTGAGAGAAAGAAAGAGAGTAATAAGAATTCTCTTATCCCATTTGGAAGGATACCGTCCTTATAACTATCCATGACTGTTTTTGTCTGTAGCATGACCACTTGATAAAATGTGGAGGAAAGTAGGGGAAATGGCCGATACTACTGGAAGAATTCCTCTTTGGCTGATAGGTACTGTAGCTGGTATTGCTGTGATTAGTTTAGTAGGTGTTTTCTTTTACGGTTCATATTCTGGATTGGGTTCATCTCTATAGTAATCGGAGGGACCAGATTGTAAACATGAAAAAGTAGGAGCTTAGCGGGTCCTTACCCCCCTTTATCTGATTAGAGCGGAAAGGACCCGCGGAATTTTTACTCTTATAACGCAAATTTAATAAATATATAATCTATTCGATTAACTCTTATGAACCAACAAGAAAAAGAGATCACTCGAGGATCCTATATTTTATTCCACGAAGGAGGTATCCTGAAAATCTTTGATTTAGTTTCGAGTAATAAACTAATAAAACCTTAATCAAAACTACTCAACTAGCCTAAAAATAAAAACCACCCTTCAATGGAAGAGTTTTTGTTTTTTTTTGCAAAATTTCTGTAAGTTTGAAGTTGAACTTAATTGAACAAGTCAAGCAATTCTATTTGCTCACAATAAATTTGTCCACTACCTCGCCTGAACCTAAGCAAAAGAAAAAGAGATCTAAGAGACAGACCCGAATAAAGAAAAACATAGTAATCTTTGACGAATTAGGAAGAAAAAATATTCTTATTTTGATACAAGAACAAGAAGAATCGGCACAAGAAAAAGGCAAAAATGCCTTTTCTTGTGCCGAATAGAGGATTGATTAAGAAGACCCGCAATTCCTCCTAAAAGGAAGAAATCCCTTTTTTTTTATTGTTCTCGCCTTTGCCTTGGATTCGATTCTTTTGCATGAGGTAGAAATGCGGAATTCCAGACATCTCGTAAGCAAAAAAGACCTCGCAAACAAAAAAAAGTTTAAACAAAAAAAGGATTTCCAAAATAGATCATAGATAATTCTATCAATTGCCAATAAATGTAGGCTTTTTAACAACTTGATGATAAGAAATCCCGGGACCTAGAAATTCATTTCGTACAACTGAACCTTTTCAAACTGTTTCTTTTTGAGAACCAAAAAAACTTGTGCCAAAATAACGGATGCGAAGAAGAACAAAAGGCCTTGGACGCGTACTGGATCCTGAAGCACTATTTCTGCGTCCCCCTGACCAAAACCTCCTACATTAGGATTGCTTGTTAATGGTTGATCAAGCTTGATGGATTCCCCCTCTGAAACAAGAAGTTCTGGCCCAGGAGGTATAGTATCAATAACTTGGCGTCCATCTGATGCATCAACTATGGATATTTCATACCCCCCTTTTTCTTTACGTAGTATTTTTCTTACTATACCTGTTGAGGTAGCATTATAGACCGTATTGTTACTCTTACTACCATCAGGATAGATCTGTCCTCTTCCTCGGTTTCCCCCTACATATATGGGATATTTTAAGAAATAAGCATCTTTCTTCGTAGCGGGATCAGGGGAAAGAATAGGAAAGACAATTTCACTATATTTCTTACCGGGAACAGGGCCTATCACAAGAATATTTTTTTTATCGGGACGATAACTCTGAAAAGAGAGATTTCCTATCTTTTCTTTCAACTCAGGGGAAATACGGTCGGGCGGCGCTAATTCGAATCCCTCAGGCAAAATAAGAACAGCACCCACATTTAACCCTCCCTTTTTTCCATTAGCAAGAACTTGTTTCAATTGCATATCATAAGGAATTCGAAGAACTGCTTCAAATACAGTATCCGGAAGCACTGCTTGGGGAACTTCAATATCCACGGGCTTGCTAGCTAAATGGCAATTAGCACATACAATTCGTCCAGTTGCTTCGCGTGGGTTTTCATAACCTTGCTGCGCAAAAATGGGATATGCATTTGAAATGGATGTCTGAGTTATTACGTATATCATGATCGATAGAGAAATCGATCGAGTCATCTGTTCCTTTACCCAAGAAAAAGTATTTCTATTTTCCATGTCCAATCGCGGATCCCTGAATTTCTACAATAAATTAGATAGGTAGCTAAGTTAATTTAGTTCCCTATACACGAGTCTGTTGTCATTCTACTACAACAGTTGTACTGGAATAATGAATACCTTAAGCAGGTAGAAATAGAAAGAATTTTGCTAAAATGGAAAAGGGCTTTCTTTCTAAAGAAAGATGCTAATTTGATTAATATCAGGAACAGGAAATTGAATGAATTTATGCTTCACTAATTGAATGATAAATGACTACAAGCGAAGGAGATAGACGGTTTAAACAAAAAAATACCCAAAATTTCAAACATGTATCTAGAATTACTGGAAAACTACAAACAAAAATAGTGAAAATTAGCTCATTAGGAGCCCATCCAAGATCGTTGTAGACCCAACGAATTACTAGTTCCCAACCGCGAGTGGAATGAAATCCAACAAAAAAATCAGTAACTAAAAGAATAAAAAAAGCTTTTATTGAGTCATTTAAGTTATAGAAGAATTCCTGAACCCAAGAATTAAAAATGACAAGTTCCTCTTTACTCAGAAAAAAAGAACCACTTAGAATAGCCAAACATATTATATTTGTCGAGAAATGCAAAATGATATGGAGATGATCCTCATTATCCATTTTGACCAATTGTATTATTTCCTTGTGTATCCCTATAGGAGGTTTTTGTGCATGTGTCTTTAGTTTCCCTTTTATCATCTCGTCCAAGAGAGAAAGTTCTTCTAATTCTATGAATCTTTCTAGAATCCTTTTCTCTTGAATATCAGTTAAGAGGGTTTCGGATTGCCGGGTATTCCACCAATTCTTAATCCAAAGTTCCACACATTTGTTAAATGAGAAAGAGACCCCCCAGGGCAAAAGTACGATAAATACAAGATATAGTAAAGAAGGCAATGCTTTCTTTTTTTTCATTTTTGATCTGTAAATTGAGTTGTTAATGAACCCGCTTCATTCGCTGACTCTATTTCATTCCCTGACTCCATATGATATGTCTTTTTCTTTAAAGCAAAAACTCTATAGCAAGGTTTTATACCCTGTATCTATTCTTCTTTTTTGTATATTAGTGGAATTTCATTGCATTGGGTTCTTTCTTAACTCTAGATGGAGTGGAATAGTGAAATAGAATAAAAAAAAAGACCTTTCGGATGAAAATGGAAGAATAGTATGGGATATATCTCACTTGGACAAAATAAATTAAAAACAATTTTCTGTTATCCTCATTTATTCTTAGATAAATACTCAAAAATACCCGTACAATGACAAATCTAATTTCGAGGGGATTTCCTACCTGTGTTGAGAAAACTTTTCTTCTTCCAATTATTCTTCATTAAATTTAGTTCAAAAAAAATGGGTACTCAAAATACTTCAATTGGTACGCGCAAGAAATAGGCCAATTCGGCAGCTTTTTGTTCCATTTCTCGTGGAGTAAAAAATTTCTCATCAGTACGAGTCAAGGGAATGACCCCCTGGCCCCGGATTTCCATATAAAGGATACGACGAGGAGAAAGACCCTCTTTAACCTGAATTCTAATTGATTGGATATCCCGCATAAGGAATTGAAGGAAGACGCGACGTTTTATTCCAGGGAATCCCCAACGAAAAATGCACACTATTCCCTCTTTTCTATCGAATCGGTCATAACCACTACCTACATTCCACAAAATAGTACACCACAAGTAGGAGCTAATGAATAGGCCCGCGATTCCGTAGAAAGACATCACGACCCCCTGTGGAAAAAAAAGAATTTGTTGAGATGGAAGTATAGATATAATATTCTTACCAAGATAACTGGAAGCCCCAACCGATAAGAATCCTAGTGAACCTAGAAAAAGAATAGAGGCCCAGAAAAAATTACCCCTTTTTCGAGAACCTTTTAGAAGTTCTACCCATACGTGTTCTGATCGCCAATTCATATTAGATATACTAAATTAAGCAGTGGTCGATTGAAATTGAGAGAATAAGCTAAATAATTTTGACTTTATTTTTTTTTGATTCTAAAATCCTCTTCAGCAACTAGTACTTCTGTGAAATAATAGGTTAGATACATTGACTTTCTATTCAAAAAATATTTGTTGATTCAATTAAAAGAAAACTCGCTATACCCGGCTCCGCATATTCATGCATTTATGCTCGTAGCCTATATCCGCATCTATTCCATAGCGGTTTTTTATTTGTGTGTAGAAAGAGCCACATACCCTACCATTATGATATTACTTACACTAAAAATACTAGACAATCTTATTTTTCTGCACATAAAGAAATAAAGAAGCCATTGCAATTGCCGGAAATACTAAGCCTACTAAAGGCACGAAAATAGAAGGTAAGTTTAAATCCGTCATAGAATAGGTGTCTCAATTCAAATTTACTATTTCTATCTATTCGAAAAATATCTTAAGATTCTTATGATATAATTAAGTATATCTATTATAAGGAATATTGACTATTGTATTTTTTAGTTTGCAAAATAAGGAGAACTAATTAAAAAGATTTGATTTTTCTTTTCCCACCCTCATGGCCTTTCTATCCTTCTAATCGAATTTTAGGATTCAAAAGAAAGCGGCTAGAATTTACTTCTAGCATACATACTCTTCTAGAAGCCCATACAATAATGCGTGGTAAAGGCGGAAAAATAGTATATTCAATCAAACTCAAAGGGCAAATTATCTTACCTAATACGGATCCCATACTACCCTCTTAGACTTTTTAAGCCGGTCGATATACCACCCAAAAAGGGTATAAAAATGCCGGGTGGGTGGAGTGAGTTTTTCGACGAAGACCCGTCCTGTGCAGCGAAGTCCTGTTAGTAAGACCTCGTGCAAGAATGGGTTATAGAAGAATATTATTCTGAATGAATACTCCTCTGGACGCGTATAGTAAGTAGCATTGGGATTCCGCATCTTTTTTATTTTTTTTTATGAATACACAAAATTCATTCTATTGTTGGGTCAGAGGTTTGGTCCTAAAAAATTAGGAACAAAACGTCTATCGGAAGGATTTATCGCTCGTGATCGGAGTCATAAACTAAAACTACCCTTTTTATTTTTTATCAAGGTTATAAAAAACTCCCTTATCTAGTTCTAGCATTTTGAAAAAAAAAAATGCTTATTTTCTTACACACAGTTCGAGTCACTTGTTGACTCACGATTACACTTGTTAAAAGTTTCAAACGCCCTCTTTTTTGCAAGAGAGTCTTATAAAAAAAAAGGGTCTAACTTCCAAACTATGTCTTTTTTCATTCATTCTCCTTTAGTTTTTTTCTCTATCTAGAAGTGGAATAGAATAACCCGGTTGAAGGGTAATGATCATACGTCTGTAATGCATTGTATGTCCCAGAATAGATCCTATTCTTCTAGCCTTTCCAGGTAGTCGATGGCTATTCACAGCTACTACCTTAACACCAAAGAAGAGTTCGACCCAATGCTTTATTTCTGTCTTAGTGAATCCCGATTCGACATTAAAAGTATATTGATTCTTTCCCAATAAACGAAGACTTTTTTCTGTAAATACTGCGTATTTGATTCCATTAGCATATGATAATACTATGCTTTTATTTGTATTTGTTTATTGTATTATACCTTTATATATTCTAGATATATAGAATAGACTAATCTCGATTTGTCAAGTGTCATGATCGTATCATGGTCTATTTTTATTCGGCTCAATCTTTTTTAGAAAAAAAAGATTGAGCCGAGTTTAATTGCAATCAATTAGAAGAATAAAGAAGAATTACTGCATTTCATAACTTATTTTTTCTATTTTTATTTCGTTTATTTTTTATTTAGGCCTTCTTATCGATAGTATCTACCGGCTCGAACTCGAATTTGATCGCCTTCCATACTTCACAAGCCGCGGCTAGTTCAGGACTCCATTTGCAAGCTGCTCGGATAATTTCATTACCTTCACGAGCAAGATCGCGCCCTTCGTTACGAGCTTGTACACAGGCTTCTAAAGCCACTCGATTAGCTGCTGCACCAGGTGCATTTCCCCAAGGATGTCCTAAAGTTCCTCCACCAAATTGTAATACGGAATCATCCCCAAAGATTTCGGTCAGAGCTGGCATATGCCAAACATGAATACCACCTGAAGCTACCGGTATAACACCTGGCATGGATACCCAGTCCTGAGTGAAAAAGATACCGCGAGCACGGTCTTTTTCAATAAAATCATCGCGCAATAAATCAACAAAACCTAAAGTCATTTCGCGTTCCCCTTCTAACTTACCTACTACTGTACCGGCGTGGATATGATCTCCCCCAGACATACGCAATGCTTTAGCTAATACACGGAAATGCATACCATGATTTTTCTGTCTATCAATAACTGCATGCATTGCACGGTGAATGTGAAGAAGTAGGCCATTGTCGCGGCAATAATGAGCCAAACTAGTATTTGCGGTGAATCCCCCAGTTATGTAGTCATGCATTACAATAGGAACCCCTAATTCTCTCGCAAATATAGCTCTCTTCATCATTTCTTCACATGTACCTGCAGTCGCATTCAAGTAATGCCCCTTAATTTCACCGGTTTCAGCCTGTGCTTTATAAATAGCTTCAGCACAAAAGACAAAACGGTCTCTCCAGCGCATAAATGGTTGTGAGTTTACGTTTTCATCATCTTTGGTAAAATCAAGTCCACCACGTAGACATTCATAACACGCTCTACCGTAATTTTTTGCGGATAATCCCAATTTTGGTTTAATAGTACATCCCAATAAAGGACGACCATACTTGTTCAACTTATCTCTTTCAACTTGGATACCATGAGGCGGGCCTTGGAAAGTTTTTGCATAAGCAACGGGAATTCGTAGATCCTCCAGACGTAGAGCACGTAGGGCTTTGAAACCAAATACGTTACCCACAATGGAAGTAAACATGTTAGTAACGGAACCCTCTTCAAATAGGTCTAATGGATAAGCTACATAACAGATCCATTGGTTGTCTTCCCCAGCAACAGGCTCGATGTGATAGCATCGTCCTTTGTAACGATCAAGACTGGTAAGTCCATCAGTCCAAACAGTTGTCCATGTACCAGTAGAAGATTCGGCAGCTACTGCAGCCCCTGCTTCTTCCGGGGGAACCCCAGGCTGAGGAGTTACTCGGAATGCTGCCAAGATATCAGTATCCTTGGTTTCATACTCCGGGGTGTAGTAAGTCAATTTATAATCTTTAACACCAGCTTGAAATCCAACACTTGCTTTAGTTTCTGTTTGTGGTGACATAAGTCCCTCCCTACAACTCTTGAATTAAGAATTCTCACAATAACAGGGTCTACTCGATGTGAATTAGGCGTAAATCCAACTTTAGTAAAAATATCGTAAAACAAAAAGGATATTCAATTAATATAATATCAACTCATTTAAAGAAAATTGAGAGCATACTTAAGTTAATGAATATGTTTCATTCATATATACTGTGTACACCCTGTGTATGTTCTATCCTATCTATCCTATAGGAATTCGATAGGAATTGAGTTGTTGTTATGGTAAGTTAACACGGTTCAGTATTAAACCATGGATTTGATTTACCAAATCCTTCATTATTGTATACTCTTTGATAGATATAGCGCAACCCAAATCAATCCCTAATCCTTATTTTACAAGTTATTAATAGGCCCTTTTCTTATTTTGAATGCAAATACCTAACTAAATACTAAGAAAATTCTCTGTTGACAGCAATCTATGCTTCACAGTAGTATATATTTTGTATATCGAAGTCTTAGATAGGAAAGTAGAGTAGGCACAGATCCTCCACAAAAGGCAAAGTGTATATGAAAAAAAGATGGATTGCATTTTCCAACGGACTCATTCCATGAGTAAACGATTGAATGGGATTCGCTTGGGCAACGAAATAAAGTCCTGGGCCCCTTTTCTCTCTTATTGAATTAACTAATTCATTTTCTCTTTACTTTTGGATTTTTGGATATTTTTTTGGATTTGATTTGGCATTATTCAACAAGAAAAAAAGAAAAATTTCGACAAATTCTTTTTTTTTTTTTATTATGTGATAATTATGAGAACCAATCCTACTACTTCTCGTCCCGAGGTTTCCACAATTGAAGAAAAAAGTACAGGTCGTATCGATCAAATTATTGGACCCGTGCTGGATGTCACTTTTCCCCCGGGCAAGTTACCTTATATTTATAACGCTTTGGTAGTCCAGAGTAGAGACACTGCTGATAAGCAAATTAATGTGACTTGTGAGGTCCAACAATTATTAGGAAATAATCGAGTTAGAGCTGTAGCTATGAGTGCTACAGACGGGTTGATGAGAGGAATGGAAGTGATTGACACGGGAGCTCCGCTCAGTGTTCCAGTCGGTGGAGCTACTCTCGGACGAATTTTCAACGTTCTTGGGGAGCCTGTTGACAATTTGGGTCCTGTAGATAGTAGTGCGACGTTCCCTATTCATAGATCTGCACCTGCCTTTATCGAGTTAGATACGAAATTATCCATCTTTGAAACAGGTATTAAGGTTGTCGATCTTTTAGCTCCTTATCGACGTGGAGGAAAAATAGGACTATTCGGGGGGGCTGGAGTAGGTAAAACAGTACTCATCATGGAATTAATCAATAACATTGCTAAAGCTCATGGGGGCGTATCCGTATTTGGTGGAGTAGGGGAACGGACTCGTGAAGGGAATGATCTTTATATGGAAATGAAGGAATCCGGAGTAATTAATGAAAAAAATATTGAGGAATCAAAGGTAGCTCTAGTCTATGGCCAAATGAATTGAACCACCGGGAGCTCGTATGAGAGTTGGTTTAACTGCCCTAACTATGGCGGAATATTTCCGAGATGTTAATAAGCAAGACGTACTTTTATTCATCGATAATATCTTTCGTTTTGTTCAAGCAGATCGGAAGTATCCGCTTTATTAGGGAGAATGCCCTCCGCAGTGGTTATCAACCTACTCTTAGTACAGAAATGGTTCTTTGCAAGAAAGAATTGCTCTACTAAAAAGGGATCTATAACTTCGATTCAAGCTGTTTATGTACCCGCGGACGATTTGACGACCCTGCTCCTGCCACAACATTTGCACTTGGATGCTACTACCGTACTTTCCAGAGGATTAGCTTCCAAGGTATTTATCCAGCAGTTAGATCCTTTTGATTCAACTCAACTATGTTACAGCCTCGATCGTTGGCAACGAACATTATGAAACTGCGCAAAGAGTTAAGGAAACTTTACAACGTTACAAAGAACTTCAGGACATTATCGCTATTCTTGGGTTGGATGAATTATCAGAGGAGGATCGTTTAACTGTAGCAAGAGCAAGAAAATTGAGCGTTTCTTATCACAACGTTCTTTGTGGCAGAAGTTTTTACCGGTTCCGCAGGAAAGTATGTTGGTCTTGCAGAAAACTATTTGGGATTTCAACTAATCCTTTCCGGAGAATTGATAGCCTACCCGAACAGGCTTTTTATTTGGTGGGTAACATCGATGAAGCTAGCACGAAAGCTATAACCTTAGAAGAGGAGAACAAATCTAAGAAAATGAAATTAAATCTTTATGTAACTGACTCCTAAGCGAATTATTTGGATTGTGAAGTGAAAGAAATCCATTTTATCCACTAATAGTGGCCAAATTGGCGTATTACCAAACCATGCCCCTATTAACACAGCAGTAGATATGGGTCTTTGAGAATACGCTTCTCAACGACCAATGGTTAACGGCGGTTCTGTGGAGCGGTTTTGCGAAATAGTTAATAATGAGATCATCATTTTAGGAAATGATGCGGAATCTGGGTAGTGATATGATCCGGAAGAAGCTCAAAGGCACTTAAAATAGCCGAAGCTAACTTGAGTAAAGCTGAGGGTACGAAAGAATTGGTTGATGCGAAGCTAGCTCTAAGACGAGCTAGGATACGAATCGGAGGCTGTCATTGGATTCCCCATCCAATTGAAGACAATCCAATGGTTTATTGTTGATACAAAGAAAAAGGATATAGGGGTAGATAAGTTATTAGATAGCGAAGCGTAGTAAGTTCCAATGCTATCTAGTAATTTTTCTACCTATTACCTACTATTGGATTTGAACCAATGACTCCCGCCGTATGAAAGCAATACTCTAACCACTGAGTTAAGTAGGCAATTTATCACCACAAAGGAAGACAAGGATCAGTACTTCGATCGATTATATTCGAATCACTTTTCTAAGCATACCACTCCGTTATTGGTCTGTTTATATCTAAACAGATACAGATCAAAGGGATATCCTCTGGCATTAGAGAATATTCATCTTGACAAGAAATTATCTATTTTAAGATATCTCTGATAAGGGCTATTAGCTCAGTTCGGTAGAGAACTCGTTTACTTCTTGTGCGCCAATGCTTTTCAAAGGAGCTTATTATGCAATGAACATAATTGATCTTATTGCAAAATCAATGTCTTACTTCATAGATTCGAGAGAATAGGAGAACAGTAGCCTGACAAACAGTCGGTTCAGATTCAGGTGCAATTCAGGTGCCTAATCAAATAGAACCCTTATGGATTTGCTAGTTGATAAGGTAAATATCCAACCACTAATGCTAGGCGTAATGAGGATAAGGGCCTCCAAAAGATTTCTTTTAGTTCTTTGAACTTTAAGGTGTATGAAGTCTCATAGTTAAATCTTTGCAGTGGAACGATAGAGACTCCATTTCACTTAGGTTGATTTAATTTAGGCGGAGGCGAACCTAAGTCAAGGTAATCCTCCTTTGAAACACTTTGGTATTGCTCCTAGATAGATCATAATACAAATAATCAATCAGAGCACAGGGAGCCATCTCATTATATTTATTTTTCCGTAAAGAAAAACTATGGTGGACTAGCTTATTTTTAAATCAGTTTATGAAAGAGCCCAAATGCAAAAAAATGCATGTTGGGTCTTTGAAAACAGTTCGAATCATTTCGATATAATCCGTTTGATCTGTTTTACCGAGAAGGTCTACGGTTCGAATCCGTTATAGCCCTAATATGTTTTTTTTTAGATTTATAGAATAGAGGTAAAGCATTACACAGGCTCATTCATCGAAAATCAAAAAATCATAGAGACAGGAAAGAAAAACGAATTTCTATCAAATTAATAGAAAGAAGGATCTCTTCCCTGATTTGAATCCGTCCTCCTTCAAATAGGTATCTCTATACTTCCCTTAATAACTACAATTATTTTCTCCTTTTTGCGAATTAATACCTTTTTGTTTAAGTATATTAGTAGTTTGCTTAAATTTACATTATCTAAAATTACATTATCTAATTGATCCACTTTAAATAGAAAAATAAAGTAAAGAGTAAATAAGAAACCAGGACTATTCTGTCTCATAGTTGAAATAGAGTATCTTTTTTTATAGTATTACTTCTCATTATACTGCATAGATTAGTCTTCTATCTTAAATTAGGTTCTACTTTGTAGTATTCTCATTTTTATTTAAGAGTCTCTTATTATATATTATTAAATAAAGGATAGAGCAATTCCTTTCCTTTTTCTAGAGATTCTCGAGAAAGCGAGACAAAGTGAAGCGATAGAGTTTTCTTTATATAGGAATTAGATCTCACCATATCTAAATAGAATGGAAATCAAAAAGAAAGGGAGTCGGAATTCCATTGGATGCAATAACTGCATCTTTAAGAAGCTGCAGCACAGAAGAAACAAAGGCTAAACTAAGCGCTTTTGTTTGAACAAAACGGATTCTTTGTTTCACCGAGGAAAAGAGAAGTTCTGGATAAATTAACATGCTGAACGAATTGACTAATTTAAGTTCTGCTTATTCCACATTAATGGGAGTACTCTATATTTGCTTTCCGAATGATATTTTTTGGACATTTCTAATAATAGCAAGCCTTATTCCTATTTTGGCATTTTGGGATTTCAGGGCTTTTGCCACGGCCCCGGTTTGTGAAGGACCAGAGAAGCTTCTAGTTATGAATCGGGTATAGAACCCATGGGGGGGGGCTTGGCTACAATTCGAATACGCTATTACTATGTTTGCGCTGTTTTTGTTGTTTTGATGTGGAAACGTTCTTTCTCTACCTTGGGCAATGAGTTTCGACGTATTGGGTGTATCTGTTTTTATCGAAGCTTTTATTTTCGTGCTTATCCTAGTTGTCGGTTTAGTTATGCATGGCGAAAAGGGCATTCTGGAATGGTCTTAACTGAATATTTAGAAAAAAAAAAAGAAGGAAAAGATTCCATTGAGACGTTATGATTTGATTGAGTTTCCCTTACTTGACCAAACAAGTTCCAATTCTGTTATTCACTCACCAAATGATCTTTCGAATTGGTCAAGACTATCCAGTTTATGGCCCCTTCTATACGGTACCAGTTGTTGTTTCATTGAATTTGCTTCATTAATAGGCTCACGATTCGACTTTGATCGTTATGGATTGGTACCAAGATCAAGTCCTAGGCAAGCGGACCTAATTTTAACAGCTGGGACGGTAACAATGAAAATGGCTCCCTCTTTAGTGAGGTTATTCGAGCAAATGCCTGAACCAAAATACGTCATTGCTATGGAGCCTGTACTATTACAGGGGGAATGTTCAGTACGGATTCCTTAGTACTGTTCGGGGAGTGATAAGTTAATTC